>ML395663.1:46598-58042 GCA_005239525.1 Nicotiana knightiana | reverse complement strand
AAGAAAAAGTTAAAAAAAAAATAAAAATTGAGGGGATTTGCGTGGTAGGGTTGGGTGGGTGGTGCAAAAAAACAAAAAAAAACTGAAAATTGAAAATACAAAAAAAAAAAAAAAGAAGTTAAATTTGGGGCAACTAAAATTTTTTTTAGATAAGTTGGGTTGAGATCTGTTTATTTTGGGTGAGTTTCATGGGTTGAATTTGTGTTATTTAATGAGTCATAATGGGCTATTAAATATAGGAATTTTTTTCTTCCTATACCATATATGAAACCTTATTACCAAATATGTGCATAGTATGTAAATTACTCGACCTGTCCACATTTTTCCTACAATTTTAATACCATCCGTTAATTAGTAATTAATAGCGCAGAATCTTCCTAATATGATGCGCTAAAAATGATTTTTTCTTCATCTACAAGATTTCTACCAAAAAAACTACAAATCAGTTTAAGTATGCTGAAGTTGTTGTCTTTATAGCTTGGGAACTTCAGCCCCGTATGCTGAAGTTCCCCATGTACAAAAGACAAAACTTCAGCTCTAGAGCTGAAGTTCCTCAGTGTAACTGGGGGAACTTCAGCCCGTATGCTGAAGTTTTTATCTTTATAACTGGGGAACTTCAACCCCGTATGCTGAAGTTCCCAGTTTACAAAGACAAAAATTTCAGCTCTAGAGCTGAAGTCCCTCAGTGTAACTAGGGGAACTTCAGCCCCGTATGCTGAAATTTTTGTCTTTATAACTGGGGAACTCCAGTCCCGTATAGTATAGAATTGGTAATTAGGTATACTAAATGTAATTATATCAAACCTTAAACATGGAGGGTAATAAGGTTTCATATATGGTATAGGAATATAAAAATCCCTAAAATATAATGGGCTAACTTGGGCTCAACCCAAATAAACTTATGAGCTAAAATGTTTGTAGCTCAACCCATTAATCTTTGGGCGAATTTGATAGATTAAATGAATTTTGGCGCAAATTACCACTCCTAATTTTAACTAACCAAGAATCACTAATTTATGAAAAGCAAAAAGAGATGCCGATTAATTCAGAGCAAAACTTAAGGCCAGAAATTCTACATTATTTAATTCTGTAGTTAGAGGGATTTTCAGACGAGACTTCAAGTTGATCTGACCAATTCACGTCCACATGATCCAGTAATGCTACAAGAACTGCAACGACAAGAAGAATAGTCTTGTCATGTCTATACTGCATTTATCTACTAATCTTATTCAACCTTATATGGGAATCAAGCGAAGTTTAGAGAACTCTATACCTTCTAGATATATATGCGAACTACCAAATTGAAGTCTGATTTGAAAATCTCTTTCTATCTTCACATATTTAACTTATGTAATCATATTTCAATCTTCCAAGAATGATGATTCATTTCTATATATAAAAATATTTTAACTTAAAATTATCATCTTATTCGTAATAACAAATTTTTATAGTCACATGAATATGAAGACGTGTTTATGACCACAATCACAAAAGTATTCTTTTCTTTCTTAAATCTAATTAAGTCGGTACACGTAAATTGAAATAGAGGGAGTAACTGATGTATATGACAAAGAACACTTCAAGCTACGGTTTCTACTTAAGGACAATTGGAATCCCTTGCTTTTTCATTTAGGGTAATGAAGCTTGTCTTATTAGTGTAAGTGTAGAACCTTTCCCAAATTACTTGTAAAATTAACATAAAAATTGTCACTAATTTGGAAAAGATTTGACTTTTTAAGTAAGATTCTGATTATTAAGTATGGGCACACTGTTCAGAGTATAAAGGGAACTCCACCATATATATATAAATGAGATGACAAGTCATTTCGAAATGTAAAGATGATTTGCCCATAGTTCTTGTTTTAGAAATTTCTTAGGTAGTGGTATTACCATAATTAGAAACCAAAGCCTTTCTTCACCTTTTTCCCCCTTTAAACTACATATAATTTAAAACCACCTGTATTAAGAAAGGCCTCTAATTTATTATATTCTTGCACCTAGAACAGTTTTCATTATCAAGCTTTCTTAAATTAATGTAATGTCATTTCAATAAGAATCTGCTTCTAGGTTTTAAGAGAAAAAGTAGAGGCGGATTTGAGATTTCTAAAACATGGCACACCAATAGAAAAGGAAAGAAAATTAGTATTTAGTGGGAGTCGATATGTATCTTTTCGCGCAAATAAATCTGTATTCAGCCAAGTGCATCATTCAACCTTATTGAAGCACATCTGCACATGGGCCAACAGATATTATTAGACCAATTCTAAAAAGTACATACACAAAATACCTAATTTGGCGAAGAGACTACAAGTTCACGCACCCCATAATCTGAGCTATAAATCCATTATTTATACGCTCCTTTTTCTTCTTCATTCTAGGAAGACAAGACGTTATGCTCATGCCAAATCGAGAATAAAGTTGGAAAGAACCAGAATTTTAATTTCTAATCTCTTAATATGAAGCATTCTAAGGTCATAATAAAATTAGAGTTAACTTGAAGAGGTTTGCAACAATCGAGTGCTTATTAGGGTGAAGGAATTAGGGTTTGATCTTTTAGGTTATAAAATTCTACTTTGTATTTCGCTCTCTTTATTATATTGGAGTTGGATTAAATTTTACAGAGGTAAGTCGTGATCTTTTTACACCTTCAAGCTGGGTGATTTTTCATTAAAAATTCATGCTTCTTTACTTTATTCTGTATTATTTCATTTGCGGTAACTAGTAATCAACGACAAGAACCAGTTCCATTATTTAGTTTGTGTAGGTTAACAAACTTTTAGATAAACTTTGTAAAAAATTTAGAATTAGTAACGACCTAATTCACCCATCTTATATCATAATGGTGCAACTTCAAAATGATTTGCTTAATTTTTTTAATTAAATTTACATGAAATCACAACTTCGATTATAGTGAATCTGCTTCATACCATAAAGATTATATCAGACTGATTGATCCTCGGGTGAGTTTGAACTGTTTTAGATTATTTATTGACTTCCTTTATGAAAGAGTTCATCGATTGCATGACAAAATCAGAATTTAAATATAAAGATATTTTATTTTGTTCGAATCTTGATATCGTTAATATTGGGCTTAAAAACCACTCATATCGTTAATATATTGAGTTTGTAATTACTTATTAATTTCTTAGTAGGGGGAGTTGAGCCCAATATTGTTTTTGGTAGAAAATCTAAAGAATACATAAGGGATCCATCCTCGTTTTCTTTCGATGTCGTTCCTAAGAGTGTAAGTCAATGCCAAATTTAGACTAGCGATTCTCAACTTCAGTCTCGCAAACCGGAATTTTATTCTGAATAAGTAAATTTTGGAACCTCTTAAACTTCGGCTATTCTTTAAATAAAGGTCATCCAAGCGGCTATTTATGCACTTGCTCCAAGTGAGTTAAAACACCCAAACTCTTCAAACAAATATTTTTGGACTTCACTCATTTGGGCCAGCCCAACATGACTTACATGAAGAGAATAATAAGGGGAGTTTGGCACGTATATCAACTCAGTCTAATAATTGGCTAGAATTAACCCATTTTTCATTTATTAGCATTAAGTAGCCAATAAATATATATAATATGTATATCCAAGTGTAAATCACAATCTTAATTTTCTTTTTTATGCATATCAAAATCTTATTTTCCTTCTTTGTTATATCTAAAATGTGAAATTATAAATATAATTGTTTGCCATTTATTGTTGTGTTTATATCTAAGTGTATAACACAAAAATAATTGTGTCGTTTGTATATCACTATGTATAATATATCAAATAATGTGTATATCAAAAGGTATATCTCATCTTTATTTTCCGTCTTTGTATATATTAAGATGTATATCCAAATTTCTTTCTTTTTGTATATCTCAGTGCACAATATATCTCATGTACATCAATGATATCTCATGTATATCATGTGTATCTGTGTATATCCATGAAAATCTATGTTATATATATGATATACAATGTGATATACACGGGCGTCTATAAAAATATTGTGTTGTATACACGATATACAAAATGATATACACAGACGTCCTTAAAAACGTGTGTGAGATACACTGATGTACACGATATACAACGTGATATACACATGTCGCACTTGGATTTTTAGGTATGATTTTTTACCTGAAACTAGTCTGAATCACTTCTAATCTTGCTCAAATTTTGCATATAGCCTCGTTTAGGTGTTTTCAACAAATTTCAATCACACCTACTCGTTCAATCCAACCAAAAGAAGAAGAGAGAAGAAAAACAAAGTGTTGAAATGTATTTTTTCTCTCTTAGTTTTTGTTTCTGATTTCCTCTGATGTGAGATCAACCTTACCTTTTCATCCCACCGATTTTTTTTGAATAATTTACAAGAATTTTTGCTAATTTTGAGAGTGAAAGAGAAGAGATAGAAGAAGAAATACAAGGAGAGAACATGCGTATAGTTTTTTTTTGAGAGAGAATATATAAGATTAGTATTTTTAGGATTTGGCTATATAATGCCAATTATTTGGGGCTATCTTGGTCAAACCTAATATAAGGCTAAAAATTTGTCAATTCATCTCATGTGTTGTTATAGGATGCCAATTTTTCAATAATAAGTAAGAAAGGACAATTTATTTAATTGGACCATTAAAGGCTGGCATAACTTAGAAATGACACCAAGTAGCCACTCTAAAGGGTTATTATTTAGGAATTAGCCAGTATATCCTGAATTTCAGTTTTTCAGTTTAATTTTTTCGGGATAAAAAAGTTCTAAATTGTCCTGAATAGGGGTGTACATGAACCGAGTTGGTTCGATTTTTATCAAAACCAAACCAACTATATCGATTTGGATTAGTTCGATTTTGTCGGATTTTTTGTTACTTAAATATTACTTTATTAAATATTTGATAAGTAAATATATATTTAGTAAAAATATAAAAAAATTGACAGACATGTTATCGATTAAAATATTCTTATGGGAGAATTCTATTAGAAACACATAATAATCTCTTCACATTCGAAAAAAGATATAAGAATTTAATAGAACTTAACATATGATATGAATATGGAAGAACAAAGAGATAGACGCATTTCAGTAGCACTTGATAAGAAAGTGATCATACAACCCATTATTTAAGGTCAATAAATATGGAGCACTTCATATTCTATTAAAATTTATATCCCGCTAGAGAATTCCAAATATTTCTAAATCTTTTTTAAAGAAAATTCTATATAAAAATTCTATATTTATATATCGTGTTGGTTCAGATTTTTTTACTCAATACCAAACCAAGTTGGGTTATTTAATCGGTTTTGTCACACCTCCATTTTCCGAGGAATATGAAATTTTTCCAATTAAAGTGACATTAATCGAAATGTGATTATTTATTGATTCAGAGTCTCCACTTGGAATAATTTATGGTGTCCCAAGTCACCGGTTTATTTTTAAATCCCAAATCGAGAAAATTGACTCTTATTTATGGTCCGCGAACACAAAAGACCGTGTAAGAAATTCTGTTAACCGGGTCGAAGGTATGAGGCACTCCCAAGTTTCGTAATTTTAGCACGGTCGCTCAACTATTAATAATTGACCTAATTATCTGATGTAATACATATTTGAAACTTATTGTGTATTTTTTACTTTTTAACTCCTTTTAATATTTATAAAATTTATTTGAACAAGTCAGATGTCGCGCACTCATTTGTTTTTGTACACATTGCGAATCGTGTCACATGAAATACACCCGCGATTTACAATATATTAACTTTTATTATTATTTAAAGTTATGATCAAGTCTCATTAAACACGCACTCAAATTCGGGATTACGTATCATGATTATGTCAGAGAAATCGGACCCATAATTATGATGTTTTGTTTAATCGCGCCTAGAGCAACTAAGCGCATTTTCTGTATATTTGAGATTAACCGTAAAGGTCATGAATTTTGGAAAAACAATTGTTGAAGTGGAAAATTAGTCATTTTATACTGCCAAAGAATTTAACACATCAAGTTGAGTTTAGGCTAATTTCTACAGAATAAATCAACAGAGAATAATGCTTCCCTCAACCAAATAAACACTTTCTTCTTCTTTACATTTTAGCCATAGAATCTGTATCCAAAAACAAGCAGAAATTATTAGTGAATTACAAACCAACATTCGAGTCAATCTTTTAACATTCATCTCTTGCTCCTCAAATCCAACTCGTGATGAGGTTGAATTGAAATTTGCATAAGATATAATTAAATGCGAATCACATAATTTCAGCAAAAAAAATCAGAATTGAAGTGTAATATGAAAATAGCTGCAAGTAATTCAAACACCATGGACCCGTAAAATGAGGCACAAACATAGCAAAAACAACTCAGATTTCCATTCATAATCAACGGATTATCTTAGGCAAATGTTTACATACCTAGTTGCAGAGAATCCAGAAGAAACAATGACCAAATAAAGGTTTAAATTGATGAATGAACTCAGCAACACAGAGGCAGCAGAAACGGCTTCAATCCCAGATGAAAACCAGTTTTTAAAAACCTGGAAAAATGACTGAGAAGAGCTCTTTGAATCAACCAAAAAATAAGAATCAATATAGACCCAAGAACTTCCAACAAAGTGTCCCGGCTCCTTTTTTTCTTTTCTCTGTTTTCAGGTGCGTCGGCTATCTCTTTAGAGTGAGGGGAGAGAGTGATGGTGTAGGACAGTCGAGATTCGGCTGGTGAAGTCGCCGGTTCACTGCCAAGCGGCAGTGTTCTCTTCAAGAACAAGAGAGAGATATAGTCGGCGGCTCTCCCCCTTTTCCTTGTAGTGTGCGTGTGTTCTCTAGAGTGGAGGAGTTGGTAGCTGCTGGGCTAGTCGGCTGTGAGGTGAGGGAGATGGCAGGGGCGACTGTTTTTTTTTAAGAGGGGGAATGTTCTGATCTCTGCTAGAGGAGGGGTCCTGGCGGCGCTAGGAGTTTTTTGCTAGGAGGGTCCGATCTAGTGTAACGATCCGGCCGGTCGTTACGTAGAATTTGCATTTATATTTATTGTTATTACCTCGTCATAGCTTGGTTAAACTGTTCTTGATGTGTTAGAGTTGGTAGGCTCGAAATCGCAATAATTATAATCAGAATTCAGTCGCTTATTCTTTAAAAATGGCCTTAGAGTTCGAAAAGTCAACTGAGAGTTGACTTATTAGTAAACGACATCGGAAAGCGGATTTTATGGCTCGGATAGCTTCGTTAGGTGATTTGGGACTTAGGAGTGTGTTCAGAATATTTTTGTGAGGACCGGTGTAGAATTAGGCTTGAATTGACGAAAGTTAGTTTTTGGTGCTTTTCGGTCGGCATTGGAAAATAGGCTATCGAGGCCGGAATGGAATTCCGACAGTTGGAACAGGTTCGCAAAGTCATTTTGGATATGGCTGCAAAATTTCAGGTCAATCGGGGTTGTCTTGGATAGTTTCGGTATTGTTGGTGGATTTTCAAAATTTTAAAGTTCTTAGGCTTGAATCCGATGTGATTTTGGTGTTTAAATGTTATTTTTGGTGTTCTGAGAGTGCAACTAAGTTTTAATGATCATTTATAATGTGCTGGTAAATTTGGTTGGGGTCCCGAGGGGCTCGAGATAGATTTCGGATGGTTAACGGGCATTTTTGGCCTTAGAAAGTTTGTTGTTTCTGGTGTTAACACATCAGTGATTTGTTCATCGCGATCGCATAGCAATAGCTGCGACCGCGTAGAATAGAAGTCGAGGCAGGTGAAGTTGTTCTATGCGATCACGTAAGTGTGTCTGCGATTGCATAACTTGGAAGGCTAGAGCAGTGCGGTTGCGTGGATCTTCATGCGATCACGTAGAGTTATAGGCGCGTGGGGAGTGAGTTCATTTATTTTTCGCTATCGCGTGGGTAAGTTTGTGATCACGTGGGTTGAGGTCCTGTTGAATCGAGATCGCGTGTGAAGGTCTGCGATCGCGTAGGGTCTTTTGAGGGTCTGTGGAATTTTCTCTTCGCGATCGCGTGGGAACTCCCGCGATCGCAGTGAAGTAATAACTGGATCATATATATTAAAACCTTCCGCGACCTTTGCCAACTTTTCCATCATTTTTGAACAGGAATAGAACTTTTGGAGCAATTTTGAAGAAGGAAATCATTGTTCTTCATTGAGGTAAGGATTTTGGACCCTAATACTCGATTATATGTGATTAAGGAACATAATATCAGTGTTTAATTCATGAAAATCAGTAGATAATTATGGGGTTAGGGCTTGAGATTTTGAGACCTTTAGGGATCGATTTGAGGGGTCAAACGAACTCCGATTTTAGCGTTCTTTACATGTACGGACTAGTGAGATGACGAAGAATATTTTGGTATAAAATTTGTCGAGTTCCGAGACGCTGACCCGGAGGTCAGGTTTTGGCTAAATTCGGGTTTTGAGCAAAATTTGGTATTTTTCAATTGGAATTCATTCCTTAAGCATAATTTGATGATAAAAATCTGAACTTGGTAGATTTGGAGTGGTCGGAAGTTGATTCGAGAGGCAAGCGTATTGCGGAATAGTTTTCGGGCTAGTTTGAGGTAAGTAATGTCTTTAAATCCTGTCTTGAGGGTATGAAACCCCGAACTCTGCACCCTTTCACGGGTTTTGGATTTCACAAATCGGGAATTTGGGAATATATCCCCTTTTAGGCAACTATTGAGTTGCTAAACGGATTTTAAAGCTTATTTCCAATAGTGCTATTATGATATGATATAATTGGGCTATAAGCCACGTTTGGGGCCTATTGCCTATCTGTTTTGACACCTTGGGGGCTGTTTTACTAATATTCTTACATTTTGAAACTATAATTTTTCACTCAGTCTTTCTTGTGAAATTGTTGACACTCTTATTTGATGATATTACTATTTCTTGAAATGAAATACTATTTTGGGTCGAGAACCCCGTTTTATTCATGGCCCGAGTGGCATGCTGAGAGTGTTATGACTGAGTGTGGCTGATGGCCAATGTTGTGAGAATGTTATGATATGAGAGAGGCTGAGGGCCAATATTGAGAGTGATTTATGTCATGATGTGGCTTGTTTATAGCGCTTGGGTTGTAGGAGCCCCTCCGGAGTCTGTACACACCCACAGTGAGCGCAGGTACCTACTGAGTGCGAGTGATGCCCGTGGGGCTGATACTGAGTGACTGTGAGGTTGCATGCTGGGCTGATACTGAGTGACTGTGAGGTTGCCTTCTGGGCTGATACTGAGTGATGGTGAGGTGCTGAGGGAAATAGTTACGATAATGATTATGGCCCGAGGGGCATATTTATGATGATTTTACTGAGTTTTTAACTGTGATTCACTTCATTTTTCAAACTGATTTTACTGAGATATATTGAAATTATACTTGTTTCAAAGGATTTCTGGAAAATGGTTTTCGAACTTATGTATTTGATGAATACTTTATGGTGACTTGGTGTTCTACTGTTGTCACACCTCTTTTATGTCCCACAACCATATTACGAGGTTGAGTTAGAAGAGTTTTTCCAATCGAAGTGACGTTTTGAAAAGGGATTATTTATTATTTAGAGTCGCCACTTGGAATTGAGTTTTGGTGTTCCAAGTCACCTTTTATCTTGAATCCCTTAACAAAGGATGGTTTGACGCTTAATTTATGGTCCACGAAAACAGAAGACTGAGTAAGGAATTCTGTTGACCGAGGGGAAGGTGTAAGGCACCCCTCGAGTCCCGCGGTTCTAGCACGGTCGCTTTATTGACTCATGTAAGGCTTAAATCAATTTTTAGCTATTCTTGTATTTTATTGATCATGGCTTATTTATTACCGCTTAATTAATTATTATATTTTTATTAGTTGTGTTTACCAAGATGCGGAACGCACACAAGGTACTTCTTTGAAATTAAATATTAAACCAAGGTACGGAATATACACATGGTTATAGCATAATTACTTTTAAATCTAAAGGCATCGAGACGCGGAATGCGCACATGATCCTTTTATTATTTAAGCATATCAACCCAAAGTTTGGGTATGAACACATGGGCTAATATTTCAAGTACGTCTAAAATTTTCTAACGTATTTAAAGTATTCCATTTATTTTGTCTCTTTCATATTCGATATATATATTTGTATATTTTATTAATATTTTACTTATTTGCAACGAGTCCTCAATTAGTTCGTTATTCATCTTGCTACAAAAAAAAATTACCACTCTTCTTGTTTTGTTGTTATCAAAATATTGAAAAGATTAAAATGACATTATTTAATGAAATTATGACTAAAATAAAAGAAGGTTTAATAAAAACTACTTAAATGAAATTCTTGGACAAACAGTACAAAGGAAAATAATCATTCTTGTATAACACTCAAATTAGTAAATATGCACGTGAAACCTAAAAAAAAAAAATTGGAATCATAGTATTCAACTGACTTTTGAATCATCGCGCACATTCTTATTTTTAATTAAAATAGTCTTAAATGTATTTGAGCAAGAAAATAGAATGATATAAATATTTAAACATGGACAACACTTAAAATCAAGAAATATGGCAAACAATCACAAAATAAAAAATAAAAAAATTTTGTCGACAAAACCTTTAAACAATTTTATGAACTATCTATAGTCTAAAATTTCACGTGGATTATGGCAAAAGAATGGATTAGAACTAAAAATTAAAAGTTAGGAACAAAATTTAGATTAGTATGATTCTTTAAATTCCCAAACATATATATACATATATAAATAACAAGAAGAAATCGATGCTATTTAAAAATCCAAAGAAAGCGAAAGAATAATTGAATTTAAATAAACAAACATGATACAATCGGTTATACATGACTTTAAATTAACCAAGGAGATTGAGTGTTACCTTTTTTTGCGAAAATTTCACTCAGTAAGCGACTTAGTCTACTAATTATGAAACTTCTAAAATCACGAACCCGAAACCACGAACGAAATCCACGAACTCGTTCTTTTCTTTTCTTTTCTTTTGCTTTCAAAAAAATTTTTTATTTTTTTTTCTCCTTTCTGCTTTCCAGCCGTTCTTTTCTCTTTTTTTTCTTACTTTTTTTTTTCTTCTTTTCTTTTTCTTTGCCGTCCTTTTTTTCTTTTTTTTTTCTTCTTACTTCTTTTCTTCTTTTCTTTTCCTTCCTTCTTGTTTTCTTCCTCCCCCTCTTTTTTTGTACATACCCAACATATATATAAGATATGTGTGATGAATGGAGGAGTTAGAGTTGGAGTTGGAATTGGAGTTGGAGTTGGAGTTGGAGTGTGAGTTGGAGTTGGAGTTGGAGTGGGATAATTAGGATTGTTATAAGATTACGATTGTTAAAAAAAAAAAATCAGATTTTTACTTTTAGATAAAATTTGTTATTGCAATTTTTTTTTTTTTTGTTTCTTTTTCGTTTTTTTTTAAAACTTTTTTCTTTCTTTCTAATTCTTAGATAAAAAATGGAAAATCATATATATATATATATATATATAT
>ML395663.1:0-46250 GCA_005239525.1 Nicotiana knightiana | reverse complement strand
GGAGTATCTTTTAATTAGAATTTTAATAAGTAAACTATTATATTTTTTTTTTACATAATTTAAACTATAGTATAAATATTGAGTTTTTTTATTTTTATAGTTTCCTTATATATATATATATATATATAAGGAAACTATAAAAATAAAAAAACTCAATATTTATACTATAGTTTAAATTATGTAAAAAAAAAATATAATAGTTTACTTATTAAAATTCTAATTAAAAGATACTCCATATATATATATTCACACTTTAAGAATGTGAGTATTATTATTATTTATTTACTTATTTTAATTAAATAAAATCTACTAGGTGTAAGATAAAAGCTTAAAACATTAATATTAGGCTTAAAATGAATATTTACACTAAAATAGTATAACATTTGAGTGTGGTCAAAAATTAGTTGTTCACAACTATTTTTGTGAATTGGTGTATATGTGCTGTGTGTTTCGTATTTCTCAGACTGTGATTTATTTTCATTACTACTGATTTGGCGTATTCATCATTATTCCATGTGCCTTTGTGCACAGATACATGCACCAGTTCAGAGAAGTAGCTGTCTTCGTTCGTATTCAGCAGCTTACCGGATTTCGAGTTAGCTGTTCAGCGTCCGCAGCTTCTCCAGTTCCCTTCCTTTATTAGTATTAGTATCTATTTCATAGACATTGATTAAGACATTAGCAGAGTTAGTTTTATTTCTTAGATGCTCGTGATCATTGACTCCAGTCTTGGGAGGATTGTTTAGAATGTTAGATTATTATTGGGGCGTAAAGACTTAAAGAGATTATTTAATGTTTTGTTTGCTGCTTATTGTTGATTTTGAAGTATTATAATAGAACGAATGAGTAATTAGGTGATGGTTGGATAGCCTAGTTCCACGATAGGCGCCATCACGACCTGTTAGGATTTGGGGTCGTGATAAGTTGGTATCAGAGCTCTAGGTTGCATAGGACTCAACGGTCATGAGCAGGTTCAGTAGAGTCTTGCGGATCAGTACGGAGACGTCTGTACTTATCTTCGAGAGGCTGCAGAACTCTTAGGAAAAACCGCATTTTCTTGAACTCTTTCGTGCCATTCTATTGGTTCTTGAAATCTAAAATCATGTTGTTTCATTCTCTCACAGATGGTGAGGACACGAAATACCGATCAGGGTGACCAGACACCAGCCATATCCACAAGGGGTTGGGGCCGTGGTGGAGCTAGGGGACCAACCCGTGCAGCAGTCGGGGTAGTGCCACAGGATCCCCCTATAGTTCAGGATCAAGTTCCCGCCGATGGTGCTACAGTGGGACAGGCTCAGGCACCGGCAGTGCCTATAGTTATTCCGGGTCTTCAGGAGACCCTGGCTTAGATATTGACGATGTGTTCCAGTTTAGCTCAAGCAGTTGCTATGTCTACTACTGCCACTGCAGCTCAGGTCGGGGGAGGCATTCAGACTCCAGCTGCCGAAACACCTGAGCAGGTTGTATAGGGTATTCAGGCACCGGGCTTAGTCCCAGCGCAGCCGGTTTCCCCAGTTCAGGATTATGTGGTTCCTGCTATGCCTGAGGATGAGCAGCGTAGGCTTGAGAGGTTCAGCAGACCTAAACCTCCGACTTTCAGCAGCACAGATGGTGAGGATGCCCAAGGGTTTCTAGATAAGTGCCAAAGGATACTACGTACCGCGGGTATTTTGGAGACCAGCGGGATCTCATTTGCTACATTTCAGTTTGCTGGTGCTGCTTTCACTTGGTGTGACGCATTTGAGAGGCGTAGGCCGGTTGGTTCAGCGCCACTCACCTGGCAGCAGTTCTCCACGCTCTTTTTGGAGAAGTATGTTCCTCAGTCCCATAGAGAGGAGCAGCGCAGACAGTTTGAGCAGCTGCGCTAGGGAGAGTTGTTAGTTACTCAGTACGATATGAGGTTTTTCGAGTTGGCTAGACATGCTTCGGAGTTAGTCCCTACTGACAGGAAGCATATCAGAAGGTTTGTAGATGGTCTCACGTATCAGCTTCGGATTTTGATGACCATGGAGAGAGTGTCTGGAGCTACATTTGAGCAGGTAGTTGACATTTCTCAGGACATTGAGTCGGTTCGTAGGCAGGAGCGTGAGGAGAGGGAGGCCAAAAAGCCTCGGGGATCAGGTAGCTTCAGTGGTGCCCCTTCTAGAGGGCAGTTTCAGCACAGCAGAGGTCGTCCATTTAGACCTCCACAGCCAGTTCGCCCAGCTTACAGTGGTGTATCTTTGGGGCAGGGTCCTCGCAGCTCTCATCAAGGCCGTTCATTTGTAAGTGCCCTTCCAGCTCAAAGCTCCGCCCGAGCATCATCTTATCAGTGTTCTTCTATGCATGATTCGTCTGGTGGTTATCATGGTGGCAGGGGTTCTCGTCCGTTTTCATCTCCAGCTCCAGGTGGTTGTTATGAGTGTGGAGAGTTCGAACATGAGTGGAGGCAGTGTCCCCGTTGTCCTGGTAGTACATCTCAGCCGAGGGTTCAGCCCTCAACTTCAGCCCCACTCACTTCACCACCTACTCAGACAGCCATGGGTGGTGGTCAGGCAGCTAGAGGCCGCCCTAGAGGGTGAGGTCAAGCAGGTGGAGGCTAGTCACGTATTTATGCACTTCCGGCTTGGCCTGATGCTATGGCCTCAGATGCGGTGATTACATGTACGATCTTAGTTTGTCACAGTGATGCTTTGCCTTTATTTGACCCTGGTTCCACGTACTCGTATGTTTCATTTATTTTTCTCACTTTCTGAATATGCCTCGTGAGTCTTTAGTTACGTCTGTTCATGTTTCGACTCCGGTGGGCGATACTATTATTGTGGACCGTGTGTATGGGTCATGTCTTATATCTATTGGGGGTTTGGAGACCCGAGTGGAATTGATGTTACTCAATATGGTTGATTTTGATGTAATTATGGGCATGGATTGGTTATCACCTTGTCATGCTATTCTTGATTGTCACTCTAAGACCGTGACCCTGGCTATGCCTGGAATTCCGAGAGTTGAGTGGAGAGGGTCTATAGAGCATGTGCCTAGTAGAGTGATTTCTTATTTGAAAGCTCAGCGTCTGGTTGAGAAAGGGTGTGAGTCTTATATTGCTTTCGTGAGGGATGTTAGTAGTGAGACTCCTTCTGTCGATTCTGTCCTTGTGGTCTGTGATTTTCCAAACGTATTTCCTGCAGACCTGCCAGACATGCCACCTGACAGGGATTTTGATTTTGGTATTGACTTGGTGCCAGACACTTAGCCTATCTCTATTCCACCTTACCGCATGGCACCAACGGAGTTGAAAGAATTGAAGGGGCAGCTTCAGGAAGTCTTAGATAAGGGGTTCATTCGGCCTAGTGTGTCGCCTTGGGGTGCGCCAGTGTGTTTGTGAAGAAGAAGGATGGTTCGATGCGCATGTGCATTGATTATAGACAGCTGAATAAGGTTACGGTGAAGAACCGGTATCCTTTGCCTCGTATTGATGACTTATTTTATCAGCTTCAGGGAGCTAAGGTGTTCTTCAATACTGACTTGAGGTCGGGGTATCACCAGCTGAAGATTCGGGATTCTGACATTTCGAAGACTGCTTTTAGGATCAGATATGGTCATTATGAGTTTCTGGTTATGTCATTTGGGCTGACCAATGCTCCAGTCGCATTCATGCAATTGATGAACAATGTTTTTCAGCCTTACCTTGATTCGTTCGTCTTTATGTTCATTGATGACATCCTGGTTTATTCTCGTAGCCAGGAAGAGCATGCTCAGCACTTGAGGGTTGTGTTACAGAGGTTGAGGGAGGAGAAGCTTTATGCAAAATTTTCCTAGTGTGAGTTTTGGCTTGGTTCAATAGCTTTCTTGGGGCACGTGGTGTCTAGTGAGGGTAATCAGGTTGATCTGAAGAAGATTGAGGCGGTGCAGAGTTGGCCCAAACCGTCCTCAACTACTGAGATTAGGAGTTTCCTTAGTCTGGCGGGATATTACCGTCGCTTTGTGGAAGGATTCTATTCTATTGCTTCACCATTGACCAGATTGAACCAGGAGGGTGCTCCATTCCGATGGTCCGATGAGTGTGAGAAGAGCTTTCAGAAGCTCAAGTCAGCATTGACCACAACTCCGATAATGGTTTTGCCTACTGGTTCGGGTTCTTACACAGTCTACTGTGATGCTTCTAGAGTTGGCTTGGGAGCGGTATTGATGCAGGACGGTAGGGTGATTGCCTACGCGTCTAGACAGTTGAAGGTGCACGAGAAGAATTACCCAGTGCATGATCTTGAGTTAGATTCCATTGTTCATGCCTTAAAGATTTGGCGCATTACTTGTATGGGGTACAGTGTGAGATTTTCACTGATCATCGTGCTTGCAGTATCTGCTGAGGCAGAAGGACTTAAATTTGCGTCAGAGAAGATGGTTAGAGCTTCTCAAGGATTATGATCTCACTATTTTGTATCATACGGGGAAGGCCAATGTAGTGGCTGATGCCTTGAGTCGCAGGGCCGAGAGTTTGGAGAGTCTAGCATACCTTTCATCAGCAGAGAAACCTTTAGCACTTGATGTTCAGGATTTGGCGGGTCAGATGGTGAGATTGGATTTGTCAGACCCTCGCGGGTATTAGCTAGAATGGCTTCCCGGTCTTCTCTCTATGACCATATTAGAGCTCGGCAGTATGATGATTCGCATTTGTTCGTACTTCAGGATAGGGTCCGTCGGGATGATGCCAGGGATGTGATTATCGGTGATGACGGTGTTATGAGGATGCAGGGTCGTATTTGTGTGCCCAATGTGGATGGTCTTCGAGAGTTGATATTAGCAGAGGCTCACATCTCGCGGTATTCCATTCATCCGGGTGCCGCGAAGATGTATCAGGATCTGAGACAACAATATTGATGGAGGCGGATGAAGAGAGATATTGTTGAGTATGTAGCATGGTGTCTGAACTGCCAGCAAGTCAAGTATGAGCACCAGAGACCAGGTGGATTACTTTAGAGGTTAGATATTCCGGAGTGGAAGTGGGAGCGGATTACTATGGACTTCGTAGTTAGGCTTCCACGGACATCGAAGGGTTTTGATGCTATTTGGGTCATTGTGGATAGATTGACCAAGTCCGCGCACTTCATTCCTGTTGGTACTTCTTATACTTCAGAGCGATTAGCTAGTATTTACATTAAGGAGATTGTCCGATTGCATGGAGTTTCGGTTTCTATTATTTCTGACAGAGGTACTCAGTTCACATCCCAGTTTTGGAGGGCCGTACAAAAAGGTATGGGTACTGATGTAGAGTTGAGCACTGCATTTCATCCTCAGACCGACGGGAAGTCGGAACGGGCTGTTCAGATTTTGGAGGATATGTTACGGGCTTGTGTGATTGATTTTGGTGGTTCATGGGATCAGTTTCTGCCACTAGCGGAGTTTGCATATAATAATATCTACCAGTCCAGTATTAAGATGGCCCCGTATGAGGCTTTATATGGTAGGAGGTGTAGATCTCCGGTTGGTTGGTTCGAGCCTGGTGAGGCTAAGTTATTGGGCACATATTATATTCAGGATGCGTTTGAGAAAGTGAAGTTGATTTAGGAGCGACTTCGCACAACACAGTCTAGGCAGAAGAGTTATGCGGACCGGAAGGTCCGGGATGTGTCTTTTATGGAAGGTGATAAGGTACTGCTGAAAGTATCACCCATAAAGGGTGTTATGAGGTTCGGAAAGAGAGGAAAGCTGAGTCCACGGTTTGTTGATCCTTTTGAGGTACTTCAGAAGGTTGGAGATGTGGCATATAGACTTGCCTTGCCACCCTGCCTATCGAGTGTTCATCCGGTATTTCATGTGTCGATGCTCAGAAAGTATGTTGGTGATCCGTCTCATGTGTTAGACTTCAGCACAGTTCATCTCGAGGGTGATATGTCATATGAGGTAGAGCCAGTAGCAATTTTGGATCGTCAGGTCAGAAAGTTGAGGTCTAAGAATATAGCTTCAGTGAAAGTACAGTGGAGAGGTCAGCCAGTGGAGGACGCTACTTGGGAGGCCGAGCGAGAGATGCAGAGCAAATATCCTCATTTGTTTGAGACTCCAGGTATGTTTCTAGACCTGTTCGAGGACGAACATTTGTTTAAAAGGGGGAGAATGTAACAACCCGGTCGGTCGTTACGTAGAATATGCATTTGTATTTACTGTTATTGCCTCATAATAGCTTGGTTAAACTGTTCTTGATGTGTTAGAGTTGGTAGGCTCGGAATCGGAATAATTATAATGAGAATTAGTCGCTTAGTCTTTAAAAATGGCCTTAGAGTTGGAAAAGTCAACTGAGAGTTGACTTATTGGTAAATGACCTCGGAATGTAGATTTTATGGCTCAGATAGCTTCGTTAGGTGATTTGGGATTTAGGAGTGTGTTTGGAATATTTTTGGGAGGACCGGTGTAAGATTAGGTTTGAATTGGCGAAAGTTAGTTTTTGGTGTTTTCCAGTCGGCAGTGGAAAATAGGCTATCGGGGTCGAAATGGATTTCCAACAGTTGGAACAGGTTCGTAATGTCATTTTGGATATTTCTGCAAAATTTCAGGTCAATCGGAGTTGTTTTGGATAATTTCGGCGTCGTAGGTGGATTTTCGAAATTTCAAAGTTCTTAGGCTTGAATCCGACGTGATTTTGGTGTTTAGATGTTATTTTTGGTGTTCCGAGAGTGCAACTAAGTTTGAATGATCATTTATGATGTGCTGGTAAATTTGGTTGGGGTTCCGAGGGGCTCGGGATGGATTTCAGATGGTTAACGGGCATTTTTGGCCTTAGAAAGTCTGTTGTTTCTGGTGTTAACACAGTAGTGATTTGTTCATCGCGATCGCATAGCAACAGATGCGATCGCGTAGAGTAGAATTCGAGGCAGATGAAGTTGTTCTATGCGATCACATAAGTGTGTCTACGATCGCATAGCTTGGAAGGCTAGAGCAGTGCGGTCGCGTGGATCTTCATGCGATTGCGTAGAGTTATAGGTGTGTGGGGAGTGAGTTCATTTATTCTTCGCGATCGCGTGGGTAAGTTTGTGATCGCGTGGGTTGAGGTCCTGTTGAATCGCGATCGCGTGTGAAGGTCTGCGATCGCGTAGGGTCTTTTGAGGGTCTGTGGAATTTTCTCTTCGTGATCGCGTGGGAACTCCCGCGATCGCAGTGAAGTAATAACTGGACAGTGTATATTAAAACCCTCCGCGACCTTTGCCCACTTTTCCACCATTTTTGAACAGGAATAGAGCTTTTGGAGCAATTTTGAAGAGGGAAATCATTGTTCTTCATTGAGGTAAGGATTTTGGACCCTAATACTCGATTATATGTGATTAAGGAACATAATATCAGTGTTTAATTCATGAAAATCAGTAGATAAATATGGGGTTAGGGCTTGAGATTTTGAGACCTTTAGGGATCGATTTGAGGGGTCAAACAAATTCTGATTTTAGCGTTCTTTACATGTACGGACTCATGAGATGATGAAAAACATTTTGGTATAAAATTTGTCGAGTTCCGAGACGCGGGCCTGGGGTCAGGTTTTGGCTAAATTTGGTACTTTTCAATTGGAATTCATTCCTTAAGCATAATTTGATGATAAAAATCTGAACTTGGTAGATTTGGAGCGCTCGGAAGTTGATTCGAGAGGCAAGCGTATTGCGGAATAGTTTTCGGGCTAGTTTGAGGTAAGTAATGTCTTTAAATCCTGTCCTGAGGTATGAAACCCCGGACGCTGCACCCTTTCATGGGTTTTGGATTTCACAAATCGGGAATTCGGGAATATATCCCTTTTTAGGCAACTATTGAGTTGTGAAATGTCTTTTAAAGCTTATTTCCAATAGTACTATTATGATATGATATACTTGGGTTGTAAGCTATGTTTGGGGCCCAGTGCCGATCTGTTTTGACCCCTTGGGGCTGTTTTACTAATATTCTTACTATTTTGAAACTATGATTTTTCACTCAGTCTTTCTTGTGAATCTTTTGACACTCTTATTTGATGATATTACTATTTCTTGAAATGAAATACTATTTTGGATAGAGAGCCCCGTTTTATTCATGGCCCGAGTGGCATGCTGAGCGTGTTATGACTGAGTGTGGCTGAGGGCCAATGTTGTGAGAATGTTATGATATGAGAGAGGTCGAGGGCCAATATTGAGAGTGATTTATGCCATGATGTGGCTTGTTTATAGCGCTTGGGTTGTAGGAGCCCCTCCGGATTCTGTACACACCCCCTAGTGAGCGCATGTATCTACTAAGTGCGAGTGATGTCCACGGGGATGATACTGAGTGACTGTGAGGTTGCCTGCTGGGCTGATACTGAGTGACTGTGAGGTTGCCTGTTGGGCTGATACTAAGTGATGGTGAGTTGCTGAGAGAAATTGTTACAATAATGATTATGGCCCGAGGGGCAGATTTATGATGATTTTACTGAGTTTTTAACGGTGATTTACTTCGTTTTTTCAAACTGATTTTACTGAGAGTTTTACTGAGATATATTGAAATTATACTTGTTTCAAAGGATTTCTGAAAAATGGTTTTCGAACTTATGTATTTGATGAATAATTTATGGTGACTTGGTGTTTTACTGTTTTTGTGAATTGGTGTATCTGTGCTGTGTGTTTCGTATTTCTCAGACTGTGATTTATTTTTATTACTACTGAGTTAGCGTACTCATCATTACTCCCTGTGCCTCTGTGCACAGATACAGGTACCGATTCGGAGCAGTAGCTGTCTTCGTTCGTATTCAGCAGCTTATGGGATTTCGAGGTAGCTTTTCAGCGTCCGCAACTTCTCCATTTCACTTCCTTTATTAGTATTAGTATTTATTTCATAGACATTGATTAAGACATTAGCAGAGTTAGTTTTATTTCTTAGATGATCGTGATCAACGACTCTAGTCTTGGGAGGATTGTTTAGAATAACGAATGAGTAATTAAGTGATGATTGGCTAGCCTAGTTCCACGATAAGCGCCATCACGACCTGTTAGGATTTGGAGTCGTGACATTTAGGGTTAAGGGGAATGGAGGTTTTAAGGAGGGGAGAGGGTAACTGGGCCAGGTGGGTCGGATTGTGTATTTGGATGGGTGCGGGTATTTGAGACACTGGGCCACCGATTTTTGGGCCCAAATTAATGTGAAATGGAGGCAAACCCAGCACTTTTCCTTCTTTTCAATATCATATTTTTGCACTCTAGCCATTTTAAACTCAAACTTTAATTGAATCTAATTTTTATATGGCTAGCCTATTTATTTATTTATTTTACCTAATGCTGGACTAATGCAACTAATTAATTAACTAACCTAAGAATGCAATTTTTGATTTTTAGTTATTTAAAATATACATTTAACAATGTAATTAAATCCTAAAATACAATTTAAAATCTAACAGGTTATGAAATTAAGATTCGAACATTTTTTTATGATTTTAATGATTTTAAAGAAACTCTAAATATGCATGAACAACTCTAAACTATTTTGGAATATTTTTAGGAGTGATTTGCATTAGGGAAAAAATTAGGTGCTCACAGCTGCCCCTCTTTGCTCGGGAACACGAAGAGTATTCGGGCGATGATAAAGTGAGCAATTATGAGTAATTTTTGCCCATTTGACACTCCATTCGGAAGCGTTCTGAAATAACATATTACCCTTTTGCAGGTCCATAACAACAGCCACGACCACTTACACATGGAAGCATCTCGGATTACATTCGTAGCACCATTTTCATTCCTCAAATTCCTGATCCATAGCAAGCGATTCGCGACGCGTAAGATTGAGTAGGAAAGAACATAGGCATAAGCCTCAATGGAATCAACTCGCACGATGAAGAATCAAGAAGGGAAGTACTCCTAACAGCCTTGTAGCCTCTCGAAGATAAGTACAGACGTCTCCGTACCGATCCGCAAGACTCTACTAGACTTGCTTATGACTCGCGAGACCTACGAGAACCTAGCGCTCTGATACCATGTTGTCACGACCCAAAATCCCTAAGGTTGTGATGGCTCCGGACATCAAGGTCAGGCAAGTCAAAACATTAATTAATTTAAATAACTTTCCGTTTTAAAATATTTATGAAAACACTTCCTTTCACTTCATTACATAATAACCAAATAAAAGTCTGTTAATTAAAACAATGATTTAAAGATTTCACTTAAGCAATTACATCCCAATACATATCCCAGAACCCGGTGTCACAAGTACATGAGCAATTTCTAAGAATTTAACAATCATTACAAGCCTGTCCGAAATAAAACTGGACAAGGAAATATAAATGAAATAGATACAGTACGAAGGAGACCCTGTCAGCTGCGGATCGCCTCCGGATGATGCAGCTCACCTAAGTCTCCAAATCCTCCACATTGCTATGAAAGTACCTGCGCAATAAAAATGCATAGCAAGTGTAGCATGAGTACAAAAACAACGTGTATTCAGTAAGTCGCCCGCCTAACCTCAGAGAGGTAGTGACGAGAGGTCGAATTAGACACTTACTAAATGTCAATTTAAAATATTTAAGAGTGACACTAAGCATGATTATCATGGGAAATTTATTAAAAATCAAGGATAAATATTATCAACTCCATTCACATTTAACACTTTATAACTTCGTCATATTAATAACAATTAATCAACATGGATGGTTTAGTCAAATACCAACTAATCAACGGGAAGGAACGACTTCTTCCAAAATCTTTTAATAATTTTAAATCTCTGTCATTTAAATGGACAACTTAAAATCTCAGGCCAGTAATCATGCAAAAATCATAGAAACTATGCAGTAAATATCATGCACAAGCAATGCCGAGGGTCGAACGGCCCGAACCAACAATAATAAACTGCGCACTGTCGAGGGTCGAATGGCTCGAACCATAGATGCTTCTATCTGCCCCGCTTGCGAATCGATCATGCGACGCGGTTAAAATAATACGGCTAGCCTGCTCGCGAATCATACCTGTGACTCAGGTGCTCATATGAATACACACACAATATAGGGTCTTCCTGCTCGCGAATCACTCAAGAGACTCAGGCACCCAAAGTTACACATATCCACATATTGAATCCGTATTTTATCAAGAAAATAATTTTCTCAGAAAAGTGGTAAAATCCTTATTAAAAGAAACATGAAATATAGGTTTTGAAATCATTTGTTTTTGAAACTCATTTGACAAGTTTAATGATATTCCACGATACAACCTAGTCCAGGTACACAAATATCCTTAGAGAGATAAATTCTCTTTTTAGAAGATTAACAAGATGAACTCTAGTTTTCTTTTAGATATTCAATTACGTCTTCGATTATATTAGCAGTTTAATATTATAGGCAGGATTACAGGTATAACACGTAAGGAATTCTAGTGGGTCCTAGACTACCCAGACATGGCATAATAGTAGCTACGCACGGACTCCCGTCACCTCGTGCGTACGTAGCCCCCGAAGATAATACCATGTATTGAATTAATTCACCTAGGGGACGATTCACCCTCACAAAGTTAGAAAGGAGACTTACCTCGCTCCGAAATTCCAATACCGGCTTCCAAGCCCCTCTGATGACTCCAACAGACGCCCAATCTCCGAAACTACTACATAACGGAAAAGCAATAAAAATTTATCCTAATACTCACAACAAATTCAAATTATACACTTTCCCAACCCCGCTCGGAGGAATGATCCAAACGCCCTCGGTCCCACGTGCCCGGAAATCCGAAATTCTCGAAGATACATGCTACCCATAGCTCTACTAGTTCAATCACGCAATTTACTCTACATTCCATACTCAAATTCGTGGCTAAATTCCAAATTTACATTTTTTAGGTTTTTCTTCAAACCCCCGATTTTTCCCATAATTTTCCATATCAAATTTATTAATGATCTTGTATTTAACTTGGAAATGTGAAGGGATCACTTACCTCTTGATTCTTGGTGAAAACCCTTTGAAATCCTCCAAAATCGCCCCAACCAAATGAAAAATGTGAGAGAAATGGCACAAACCCGACTTTAAAACATTCTTCCCAGGCCTCTTTCGCACCTGCGATCCAATGGCTGCTCCTGCAGCTCCGCACCTGCAGAAATTCCATCGCAGATGCGGCTCAGACTTGACCCAGCAAATTCCCGCTCCTGCGATCCCCTCTTCGCACCTGCGATTCCGCAGGTGCGACCAATATTTTGCACCTGCAGCCTCCTCAGATCCAGCCCTAATCTCACACCTGCGGTGCCCTTAGCCGCACCTGCAGCTCCGCACCTGCGGTCAAAGCCTCGCAGGTGCGGTTACACCAGATGACAGCAACCTTCAGCCTTCTTCAACTTCAAATATTGATACGTCAATCACCCGAGATCCACCCGGGGCCCCCGAGACCCCATCCAATCACACCAACCTATCCCAAAACATGACACAGACTTGCTCGATCCCTCAAATCACATCAAACAACGTCAAAATCACGAATCGCACTCAAATCCAATTCTTTAAGAACTTAGAATTTCAAACTTCTACATCTGACGCCGAAACCTATCAAATCACACCCGATTGACCTCAAATTTCGCACACTAGTCATATTCAACATTCCGGACCTGCTCCAACTTCCGGAATCGCATTTCGACCTCGATATCAAAACTTCCACTTCCGGTCGGATTTCTCAAAAACCTTCAAATTTCTATCTTTAGCCAAATGACCCCAAAATGACCTACGGTCATCCAAATTCACTTCCGATCGCGCTCCCAATTCCAGAATCACCATACGAAGCTATTCCCAAACTCGGATTCCCAAATGGACATCGACCTCACTGATATGCACTTCAAGCCCAAATTCATGAAATCCTTCTAAAATGCTAACTTCCACAATATACGCCGAAGCACTCCCGGGTTATCCAAACCTCGAGCCGGACATACACCCAAGTCCAAAATCATCATACGAACCTGCTGGAACCTTCAAATCTTGATTCGGAGGTCCTTTATTCAAAATTCCAATCTTAGTTGATTTCTCCAACTTAAGGCTTCTGAAGTGAGAAGTTTTCTTTCCGAATCAATTCTAAACTTCCTGGAATTCAATTCCGACCACGCCCACGGGGCAAAATACCTGAAACGAAGCTGCTCACGACTTCAAACTGCTGAACGACACGCTAAAGCTCAAAACGACCGGTCGGGTCATTACATTAGTTCTAGCCACATCATATTTGTCGGTAATCAAGATTTTTGCCTCAGAAATTTGACCAGAGTGTTACTCACGTTGATACAAACTTTACGGTGGAGATTTAGAGATGCAACCTGTTGAAAGTTATCCGAAGGAGGAGGATAAAGCGTATTTTTTCAGAAAATTGAGGCCAATGGAGAAAATTATTGGGTGTTGTCCTAATTTTCTTACCATATTTGATTTTTCTATTTCTTTAAGTAAAGGACAACATATTTACCATAACTGTGTTTTCCTTTTTGTAGAAGAAAATTATAATTCTTGCATGTTTGGCTAGTCATATTCTTGTAGGAAAAATGTTTTACACTTGTATAAATTGAGGATTCTTTCCTTCTCATTTAGAAACATCCACAATTTAGTCATGTGGGGTTTGCGAATCGTGTTTAGGGGGATAAATTTACGGGACAAGTGTTAGTGTGTCACTTTTGTTTTCCTCTTCGTGAGGATGTTGTCTCAATATTTTTGTATTCTCTTTTATATAGTGCATTGCTCATCTCCGCCTTGGACGTAGGTCAATTGACCGAACCACATTATATGTTTGTGTTTCTTTTGAAATATTTTTCTTTTATTGTCTGATTATTGTGGTTCAAGGTTTTATTTGCTAGATTTTACATGACACCTGATTTTTCTGAACTCAACATATATATCGACATATGAGAAATTCCATGTTTAATATAAGGAATTTTTACATTCCTATACCATGTAGGAAACCTTATTACCCTCAATGTTTAAGGTTTGATTTAATTACATTTAGTATACCTAATTACCAATTCTATACCATAATGTGTATTAACAGTATAATTAATGTTGTATTTTTAACTCCTTAATTATAGGTACCGTATATCCCACCCTCCCACGTTTCTCTCTCCTAAACCCTCACCCTCACCCACGTTTTACTCAGACACACGTTCCTTTTACCCATTTTCCCTCTTCTAAAACTACAGAAAGTTCCGTTACCCACCATTAAATATCAATTCAAAAATTATTTGTCTACATTCACAGAAAATTGAAGACATTTCTTCAACAAAGTTGATTCACCCACGTTTACTTCAGCTAAAATTTTGACAATGACGAAGAGTAAACCTTCTAAACATAGTCCTAAAAAAGCCAGAGAATCTGATATACCCTCTTTTGGTTTGGGTGTTTTATCACGAAAATCACCAAAAAAATAGGAGAAATATGAACATGCAAATGTAGATACCACGCATAGCCTTTCTCCGAGACAAATCAGGGTTGAAACTAAAACCAAACAAAAATACGATGTCGGTGCTAGAGAATCTTCTACGCCAGTCAAACAAGTGAAAAGAAAAGGAAAAGAGTTATTGGTAGATGATGATTTCGTAGAAGAGGGGCCTATTCTTAAACCAGGAAAGAAAGCTAAGGTGTCTCCCAGTTCAAAAACTCACAAAAAGAAGAAAAATTCAAAAAAAAAAAACCCCAAAAACTATTCTGAAACTTTCATTGGTGAAGGTAATAATTTAGTAATTTCGTCTCAAGTAGTTTAGTTTGTTTTAGGTTTTTAAAATCTGCGTAATATGTGTTTTAGACAATTGTAGATTAGTTGTCTTAATTTTGAAGATTAATTGTAATTTACTAATATGTTTTTACATTTGTAGAGATTTTTTAGTTTATTTATAGATATTTTGTAGATTATTTGTAGTATTAAAGACACAACTAACTATCTCGGCAGAATTGTAGATATTTGTAGCTGCCTTTTGCATAGCATGTGTAAAATTATAGATATTTTGTAGTTTCTTTGTAGTTATGTTGTAGATCTATTATAAAATTATAGATCAATGTATTTTTTTAGGCACTTTATTAATGTGAGATTATTTATTATTTGTGCAGAATGGACATTTTTTTGCACCCCATAATGTTGATTATGGGGTGCTTAGATTCCATACATTATGTGACCCTAGTATCGCTATCCAGATTAAAGAGCTTCTGTCTCCAAATGGTTTGAAGCTTTTCAAGAAGACTTGTTTTGGCTACTTTGTGTTGACCCAAAAGGTCATCTTGTGTAATTTAGCAGAAACTGTGTTCCGGGGCTCCGAAAGCCTCCGTTAATCTCACCTTGTTGTGCGTGCATAGCCCGAGCGCGTAGCCGAAAAGTCTTTATGTGGAAATGCGTTGAACTGTTGAATTTATGATAATTAATGGAATAAAGTTGACTTTGGTCAATATTTTTGGTAAACGGACCCGTGATTTGACGGTCTCGGAGGGTCCGTAGGAAAATATGGGACATGGCTGTATGCCCGGAATCGAATTCCAAGGTCCCAAGCCCGAGAAATAAATTTTTAAAGAAAATTATTTTCTAAAAATAAGAAAGACTTTTGAAAATGAACTTTGAGGTGAATCTGTGTTACCGGGTCCGTATTATGGTTTCGGAGCCCGGAACAAGTTTAATATATGTTATGCGAGTTATCTATGAAATTTGGTGTAAAACGGACTTGAAATGACGTGGTTCGGATCGAAATTAGAATGTTTGAGCTTTGTGAAGTTTTAAGAAAATTCTATGAGTTTTGAGGTTTAATTCCTTGTTTTGATGTTATTTTAGTGGTTTAATTAGTCGAATAAATTCGTAGGATGATTTTGGAACTCGTGTGTTCGGCACGTTGTTAGTGAAGTCTAGAAAACTTAAAGTTCCTAAGTTTGGTTCTTGGGATTTGGGGGTGTGATTTTGAGTTTTAGCATTGTTTGGGTGTTCCGAAGGCTCGAGCGAGTTCGTGTTATGATTTGGGACTCGTTGGTATATTTGGACTAGGGCTCGGGTGGGCCCAGGTGCCTTCCGGGCACCTAACGGGGCTAAAAAACAACAAACATAGCTACTGGTGCACCTGTTCTGGTGTGACCGCAGGTGCGGTTGCCCAGTCGCAGGTGCGGGACCACTCATGCGGTCCCCAGCATCGCAGGTGCGATTACCCAATGGCCTGGCCAATTATCGTGGGTGCGGAAAATATTCCGCAGGAGCGGTCTCTCACTACGCAGGCGCGGGCCCAGGCTCCCTAGCCCATTTTCGCAGGCACGAGATTTTCCTCGCAGGTGCGGGACCGCTCCTGCGGTCCCCGAGCCGCAGGTGCGAAATCACTGTCCAGGCAGTGTGTTTTATATACGGGTTTCAAACCCATTTTTCTCATTTCTTTGTTCTTCCTTGGGCGATTTTCCTCCATTGTTAAGGGCTAAAGACCTGGTCTTCTAAGGTAAGTGAACTCTACTCAAAAATTAGCTTCATGCATGGATTCTAGCTTAATTAACTACATAAATTAGTGTAAAAATCAAGAATTTGGGTAATAACCTAGAACTTGTAACCATTTGAGAATTTTCTGTGAATTGGCCATGAAATCAAGTAAGAATCGTATATTAATGATCCTTACGCTTTGAGTGAGCGTCCCCTTCGAGAATTATTGGAATCCGAGAGAGCCGACCCGGGGTCGAATTTTGGTATTTTTGGAAGAATGCTAAGAAATGGATAATTAGGCTATGGGATCGATTTTTTTGAGTCATTATTGATATACTTAAGTTAATTATATCTAGATATAGTTGTTCCGGAGTTGAATTCAAAAGGAAAGGCGGTGTTAGAGGCTTGATTGCTATTTTTGGACCCGAGGTAAGTGTCTTGCCTAACTTTGGTGAGGGAATATGTATTGTATGATATGTGTTAAGTGTTTATCATGTTCAATGCATAGGTGAGGTGACGATTACCTATGAATCTATGCAATGTGTGTCAAGCAAGCCCATGAGTTTATTTTTGATAAAAACCTTACTATTACTTCCATGTTCGTTATAATATGCAATTGTCTCTACTTGGAAGTTGATTAATATTGAAAACCCTGGTTGATGAACTCATGATGTATTGGTTCGATTGAGAACCCAATTGTAAAGGATGTATTTGAAATGATTGGTTATAGCTGAGACCCTTGACGGGAAATCGTTACGATATTGACTGATACTTTCCCCTTGCCGGGTGATTTTGAATTGTATTTCCACTATGCTGTATTCCTTGCCATTGATATTGTCATTGTTTTGGTGAGGAAGAGTCTAAAAGCACGAAGGTTGATGCCGTGCCATGATTCACATTGATTACGTCATAATTTGCATAGTGAGGAAGAGAGTAAAAGCACGAAGGGTGATGTCGTGCCGTATTTTATATTGTTATGCACGATGGTACATTCCGTGCCGTGATTGTGATGTTTTATGCACGAGGGGACATTCCGTGCTGTGATTGTGATGTTTTATGCACGAGGGGATATTCCGTGCCGTGATTGTGATGTTTTATGCACGAGGGGACATTCCGTGCCATGATTATGATGATTTATGCATGAGGGGACATTCCATGCCGTGATTGTGATGTTTTATGCACGAGGGGACATTTTCGTGCCATGTTTATGTTGTTTATGCACGAAGGGACATTCCATGCCATATTTTATATTATTATGCACGAAGGGACATGTCGTGCCGTTCCTTATCACTGTTTTAATTTGTGTTGTCAATACCCGTTATTATTTTCGGATATTTTAGACTGTTGTTTTCGTTCGTGATTTCAGTATTTGCTACCTCTTACCCCCAGCATGTTCTTCCCCGTAATTGTATTCTTGTTTAGCTTCTACTTTATTATTGAACTGCACAAGTACATTTCATTTTCGTGTCCTAGCCTCGTCACTACTTCGCTGAGGTTAGGCTCGGCAGTTACTCAGTACATGGGGTCGGTTGTACTGATACTACACTGCACGTCTTATTATTGTGCAGATCCCGCACTCGGACTTGGTGGACAACATTGTGGGAGTCTCCTTCAGTTCACCATAGAGGCTTCAAGGTATACCCGTTGGCGTTCGTGGGCCTTGGCGTCTCTCCTATCCCTAGATCTTCATTTATGTCTTATTTTTCCTCTAGTTCTCAGAGACAGTCATGTATTTCCTTTAAGACTTTGTATTTAGCACTCCTATAAATAGTTCGTGAGTTTGTGACTCCAGGTTTTGGGAAATTATTGCGACACTGTGTTATGTTGTCTTTTCTTAGCTTTGAAACTTTATCTATTTCCGATGTTAAGTTGTGAACTGTTTTTAGCTTATCCTGTTATTTCGGTATTATCATGTTAGTTTAACTGTACATGTTGGCTTATCTAGCGGGTTCAACGTTAGACGCCATCACAATCCAAAGGTGGGATTTCGGGGCGTGACATACTTACTGTCCTTTCGCGGTCTTTGCATGCAAAATCAGGTCATTCATCTTCTTATGAAGTATGAATTGAGTTCATCCAATGCTTCATATTTTTCTGCCGAGTTAAAGGGTGAGAGACTAAATTTTGGACTGAGGGAGTTTGCCCTAATAACTGGTCTTAGATGTCATACCCAGGTTACAGACTTTGGTTACACTACGAATTATGTTAGTCAGATAATGAGCAGTTATTTTCCAAACAAATTAAGAGTGGAGAAGTCATATCTCAAACAGATAGTAACCAACAGAATCTGGGTAAATGACGAGGACGCTGTGAAGTTGTGTATTCTTTATCTCTTAGAATTTTTTATTTGTCCTTCAGAGAAAGACCATGTTGCGTTTGTAGATCACTTTAGGTTTTATTTGGTGGAATCTGGTGAGTACGATACATACCCAAGGGGTATTAAGGCTTACAGACAGTTGATGGAATCTGTTAGGCATAGGCTAAATCCGTATGTACATTCTTATCTCATACGAGGATTTACACTAGCCATGCAAGTATGGATGTATGAGTGTTGCTCTACCGTCAACACTGACATAGCTACGATGAGTGCTAATTCAATCCCTCGCATACTTAGTTGGTCAGCTAGTAAGGGTCAGATTTGGTTGGCTGCCTTTGAAGAAAAAATGATCAAGCCTGAGTGGATCAAGGTAAAATGGATTCATTTATGATTCTACAGTTTACCTACAAAATATCTATATTATTCTACATGTTCTGCCTTAATCAAACTAATTGGTTTTTTTTCTCATTCAGTTCACCAACATAAGTGAATCCCCTGAAGATATTGCAGCGNGTTCAAGAGGTTGAACAAAAATCTGAGGTTCCCAATGCTGATGCTCCTCCGTTGGAACCCAAAAAATCAATTGGAGAAGAGGATAAGGAGTCTATTCTTAAAAAGATTATCAAATTAGAAAGAGGCATTGAGAAGGTAATATGTATACAACATATTAGCACTATCATATTACTGCTCGTGTTTTTGAAAGTATTTTAAGAGAAATTCTGAAGTTAACAATGTATTTTTTTGTAACATGTAGGTTGATCAAAATCTTACAGATTTTAAGAAAGATGTCTTTGAAGAGCTCGGTAGCCTTCGAGTGCTAATAAATGAGTCTGTCAAGACCCTTTTGCAGTTGATAAACAGTCAAAATGACCAAGCTGATGCAAAGGTAAGATTTGAATTTTATTTATATAACAAAACAATTTAAGGCACCTCTAAAACATATATACAAACTAACAGCTTGGTCCTTTCAGTTTGCTGGTAGTTCAACAAAAAATAATGACCAACAAAAAGACATGAACAATCAGCAATTTCAGTTCAATAGTGGGGAACAAGTGCAGGCCAGCACCAGCAAAACAGGTATCTACAAAATTTATACACTTTATCTACAGTTAGCTACATAATATCTACAACATATCTACAATATATCTATAAAATATCTACAATATTTCTACATTATATATATAGAATATATATACAATTCAATACAACATATTGTAGTTTGTTAACAGATAAATATAGATATTATAACACACCTACATATCTCCTTAATCTGTCAAGCCCCTATTATCCAGTATAAGTCAACATTTTTAATTGATAAAACAGAACATGTTAAAGGTGAAATTGGTCAAGAAAATGTTCCAGCACCTGTTGATTTATATACACATTTTGAAGGTGCAGGAGATGAAGAGAATTTAGGTATGAATTGGTATTCAGATAGTTTTTCTTTATGTTTGAATATTTTAACCTTTCTATTAAGTAAGATATACATTGTGTTACAGAGATGGAAGATATGAATGCTCAGTCCCCAATTCATGGAGTGACAGTAGCAGCTCAAACAGAACAGGTGAATGAGGAAGTTGACAATGCAGGTGCATAGGCACAGTATGTGAATGTAGGTGATTTAAAAGAATTCGGAGGTGAGAAGAACGAGGTTACACTGGACGATTTCTAGCTGCCTGATAACTTATCGCAGTTGGTTAAGTTTGGCGAGCCTATACAAGATGATGCAACACCTATGCATCCAGGTAAAACAAGGCAACCGGGAAAGCATGCCCGATCACCATTTCTCCCTCTATACAGTTTTGGTGGTAGCAGCTCAGTTGGACCTCAAATTTTCCACCTCAAACACCCATTTACTACTGTTATTGGTGAAGATGTAGATCCCGAGGTGTTGGGTCAGTTCAACAAGTGGTTATACCACGGTACCCAAAGGTTCAAAGAGGTTAGAATGCACGGTTTGTAACTTTGATTCCAGCATTCATCTTTTACATATCCACTTCATTCTGCAATACTTTTTTTGATATCTATTTGTTTCTATAGGAGGAAGGCTACGTATTCCATAAAGGACAACCAAATTAAGCCATGGTTAGACCTTGGAGTGGAAAAGGTTGACAAGAAGGAGTGGTTCTTTTCCCTGGCACACCCTGGATAATGCCTCACTGACTCGGTAAGAATCAGTATACCCAGTTTGTAGATATATTGTAGATACTTTGTAGATATATTGTAGACATGATTCTATATGCTTTGTTTTCAGCTTGTAGTGTAATTTTAGTTATGCTGTAGATTATGAATAATATTTGAAGATGACTTGTAGTTTAAATTGTAGATATGTTGTAGACATGATTGTAGATCTTGTGTTTTCTGTTTGTATTGTAATTTTATGTAATATAGCAGTTTTGTGTAGATTATTTATCTTTTTAAAGTGTAATTATAGATAAATTATAGTTGTGTGTAGATTATTTAAGGATGACTTTGTAGTATAATTTGTAGATAATTGTAGATATGGTTGTAGTTTCTTTGTTTTAGTTTGAAGTATAATTGTGGTTATAGTGTAATTTGTGTAGACTAACTGAAGTTGTCTTATTGTATAATGCCAACTGTTTTTGTTTGCAGCACATTGATGTTATAATGTATTAATTGAGGAAAAGAGGCAAGTATGGCCCCCACAACTTGACCAAGTTTACTACAACAAATTGTTTGTTCAAGACAAGGATAGAACAAATTTATGAAAAGTACCAAAGTTCTCCTCAATATAATAAGTTTTCTATTGTTAAACTCCATGATGTTGTAGCAGAATATATATTGGGGTATAGACTACTTGCAAATGTTGCATGGGATGAAGTTGACTATGTCATCATGCCCATCAACATTGTAGAAAAATTCCACTGGGTGTTGGTTGTTTTTGACATTGCAGACAGGCAACTTTATGCATATGATTCCATGGTATCTTCACGCAATCACCCTATTGTTGAATCTTGTGTCGACAAGTTTTCTGTTATTATCCCTTTGTATTTGTCGTGCACCGATTTTTATGGGAAGCGCAAAGACATCAACTTCAAGAATACAAAGGCATACATTGAGAAAGTTGTTACCGACCCTCTTAACATTCAGTGGATCGTTGGAGAGATTCCACAGCAAAAAGAAGGATCACTGTAAAAAAAAACTATTCTTTCTTTCTATACATTTAATTCTATTTCTGTTTCTAATCATTTGGTAAATATTGACAATTTTTTATTTTTGCAGCGACTGTGGTCTCTTTCTTGCTGCCTTTGCGGAGTATGTTAGTCTTGGAGACGTGTCAATTCCCGCAGAAGACTTTTCTGATATTGACCAACATCGTAGACGCTATGGAGCGGTACTGTGGGACTATTCTAGAAAGAAGCAGGAAAATAGGGCAATTAGTGAAAGTGAGGTGACAGGCAGATTAGCAAGGAGAAAGGGTGCACCAGCTTTGAATGAAAAAATAAGAGTCCAGAGGAAGAAGTAGTTGTCTATATGAAACATGTAGTACAGTTGTTTTGTTGATGTTAGATTAGAAGAAAGATAGTACACAAGTTTTTGAACAATATCTTTGTGTTTTAATTATAGCAGACTTGCGCTACACTTACAGTAGCATTTGTTTTGTTTTGTTCTATCCAGTTTAGTAGTTCAAATGAAAATATCTTGTTGGTTTTATCTCACCTATTGAATGTTTAGAGCACTCGTTCTTCATTATTTTATCATATAAATCAATCCCAACTCATTTTTTATACTGTTATCTTGTCAACTAACAAAAATCTAGTTATTTCGTTGTTAGAATACAAATAAACTACAAATTGTCTACAATCTGGGAACACTGAATGTTAAAATTGTATATATTTTTGTAGTTGAATCTGTATATAATTTGTAGAAAACATCTCCCTTTGTATTTAATTTGTATATATAACTCCTTTCCTACTGATTTAAAATGTATTTATTCTGTCAATTCAAGTTAATTTAAAAAAATTTGTGGTTGTATTGTAGATAAATAGTAACTATTATGTAAAGGATGCTTGAGATAGTCAATAACAAATCACTCTATCAAATTATTATGCAAATACAGAAAAAAAAATTAACAACAAAAGAAAAAAAATTGAAACTAACTACATTATGATCTTATAAAACTTCAACAATTACACACAAAATTCTGTTAACTTGAACACACTAACAATTATTTTGAAATACTCTGTTAACTACATGAAATTTATTTCTTTTTTGGCGCATTCTTGCAAGATCTTTTGTTATGCCCTGCACCTCCATAGTTGCCGCATGACACCTTGTACTTATTTGACTTTAGTTCATCATATGTTTTGTATCTTTCCTTTTGAGGTCTTCCTGGCTGCCTTTTCTCTCCCGTAGGTGGATTTACTACTTCATCAGATATATGTTGTGGCACATTCCATTTGCTTTCATCAGGCAGGGGATTTACTGGAATTTCATACATACGCAATAGGCTCTCCCTTGTGTAAAACGACAAGCAATAGTTTTCATAAGATTCATTCTTGTGCCTTAAAGAAGCCAAAGCATGCGCACATGGAAGTTCATCAAGCTGGAACTGGCCACAACTACATTTCTTATTTTCAAGACACACAATGTACCGCTTCACACCATCTATTACAGTATGGATATGATATGTTGAATCACTCACCTACAATTACATAACAAATAGAAATCAAAATATTCACAATCAGAATACATATTATCTATAATTTATCTAAAAATTATCTATAATTTACAAATTTTCTACAATATATATACAAATTATCTACAATTTGGAAACACTGTATAGTAATATATTATTTTTCTGCACCAAATAAACAGATCTTACCCTAAGCTTTTGCGATAATGTTCTGTTGTTCTCCAATTCTTTGTTCAATTTGGACCCATGATATGTGAAAGTACCCTTTGCCTTCAATAACTTCTCATTGGTCCAACGTTCAAGAAGAGTCCTCATATACTCTAATAGGTCTACTATATGCATCTCTCTTGCATCTTTTGTTACAACATTCAACGACTCTGCAATGTTTGATGTCATAGTCCAAGTTCTGTTCATCGTTGCATGTACTCTTGACCATCTATGATAGCCAATATTATATAGGTGATTTAACACGCAGGTCTATCTCTTCAATCTTTGACATCCTTTCATTAAATTCATCCAGAGTGTATGATCGTGCTGTGGCGAAGTACAATTCGCTTAATTTTAGATGACCCTTCTTGAACTTTGCCCTTATATTTGTCCAAATATGCCACATGCAAGAGTAATGTGGCATGCCCGGATAGACAATTGATGCTGCCTTCATGATACTCTCATTCCGATCTGAAACAACAGACATTGAAGGTCTTTCATCATATGCTTGCTTGAACTGCTCAAAAAACCACTTCCACGATGCGTCGTTTTCCGAATCAACCACAACATATGTCAATGGCAATATTGTACCTACATTATGAGTCAAAAAAATAATTAACTAGCAGCTTTGAAAATACATATAAAAAGACAAATACATATAAACTACAATATATCTACAAAGTTTCTACATTTTATAAACATTTTACAAAATATCTATAATTTTACCTGCTGCATCCATTGTACTAGCTGTCAGCATTATTCCCCTGTATGTTGACTTTAAGAAAGTCCTATCAACCACTACTACTGGCCTACAATGTTCCCAACCACTGATTGATGTACAAATAGCAACAAATGCAAAGAAGAAGCATTCATTTGCTGTCTTCTTCAATTTCACTACAGATCCTGGATATGTCTTCTCAAGAATATAAAAATAACTTGGTAATTTGTTGTAGGAGTCAGCAGGATGATCTCTCAAAAACTGTAAAGCCTTTTCCTTTGCTCTCCACGCTTGCATGTAGCTAGGTTCACTCCGTATTCGGACAACATGTCAGTTTGTATGTCCTTTGGTGTGTAAACTGTCTTCGGATCACAATACTTTGGAATAACCATGATATCAACTACAACTGCAGTAGGTTTGCGCTGTATGAATGTATTGTCCATTAAAAGCATGTGTGTTGGCGGTTGAAACTTTTGACCTTAAACATTGCAGAATCATTAATGGATGTTGCCTTGAATTACCAATTACAGTTTTCACCAACGCATATAAGCCAGTAACTATTAAAAAAATACAATTTTAATATTGGTTATAAATGCAGATGTAAAAAAAAAGGACTGTTTTAACATAAAATAATACACTCTACAATATAACTACAATTCATATTCAATATTGACAAACATATATCACAAGGAAAAGACTGTTTATAATGATCTTTTCACCATTCAAATCTTCATACCTTCTGTGACTAGATCTTTTAATCCTGAATTGGAACTTGTGCATGCCAGAATAGTGCTTCATTGCAGTTGCAATTGTTTGCTTGTCTTGGTACACTTGTCCTTCTTCAATAACACTCTGTGTACTTTCAGTTATTATTATACTCTCATATTTCTCTATAATGGGAGATGCTAGCATATCAAGTAATTTTAGTGTTCCAGACGAACCTGCATGAAAATAAAGATAAATACTGTCATTACCATTTTGTAGAATCTTTGTAGATAATTTGTAGATAAAGAGAAATTTTGTAGGCAACATTTTTTTTCTACATAGTATGTAGTTTAATTGTAGAATAAATGTTGTCATTTTGTAGATACTGTTAAAAACAATAGTGCTATATATATATACGTACACTGATATGTAGTTTATTTGTAGATAAATATAGATATTTTGTAGATATTAACATAAAATCAGAATTTGATAGAATTTGTAACAGAACAAACCTGCACTTGCGTTCTCATTGGTGATACTCAATTCCATATTGAACTCTCGAACAGTTATACATAGCGGATATGATCCTATTTGTTTTCTTTTTTTTATCTCCATATATACACGAACACCCATTGTTCCTAATCTCCATTGGAGGACAATGCTCGTTCACAACGTATTTGATTTCTATAAATTTTCCGAAGTATCAATCATTAATTGATTTGCAATTGTATAAATCAATATACTGTAACTAGCATCCTCATCGAGTACAATGCCATCCACCTGAAAATTCCTAAATTTGCCATAGCTATCCCAATTCCCATTCAATTGTAGCATAATGGGGATTTTGGACATGATTGCGTTTTGTTGCAGAAGAATTGTTGAAGATTTTGTCGTTTTTTTTAATTTGTGGATTAAGAAAAAAGGTCGAAGAACAGAGTTTCGCCAGAACAGAGACGCTAGTTTTTGATTTGAAATTGATGATAACGTTTAATTTGTGATTTGCGTTACAAATTTGATTTGAAAGTCGCTAGAATCAATTAGAATATTAAATTCCATAATTGTAGCGCGCCTAAATAGGAAGGAAGCAGCTCCTATTATTCGGTATTTAAGAATGATATATTTTTTGTAGAATAAATATAAATATTGCGGGTAAATATGAAACCATAAATATTTTTGGTAATAAGGTTTCATATATGGTATAGGAAGGAAAAAATCCCTTAATATAATAGTAGAATTAATACATCGAACATTTATCAAATAGCCCTACTTGGACAAGCTACAGGAGTTGGCGGCCCAGATGTATTTTGCCCATTAACATTGAATTATTTTTGTCTATTCTAACAAAATTAATTTTGCACATCATTTTCAGTTCAGCGCTATTGATTGTCAATAATAATAGGGGACAGATTGAAACTGTATGATACAATATATCTTTTTTAATTCATGGTTGTTCCTTGCCAATTAATCACATTGACTATATATATCTTTCTCAGACACATCTCATCTTATACAACTTGATATATAATACAAAATGAAGGGGTAGATGCAATGAATCCGGTACATTTAACGTGGAATATAAATTTATGTATAAAGATTCATTAAGATTATAATAAATTTTAAATGAGTCTAATGCTAAGAATTTTAAACGTTAAAACTATAGAGTAAATTTTGGATTCGCTTCTGACAAGATGATAAGGGGCTTGATGTGATATTTTATAATAATATCTAGTAAAACATTATTGGTAACAACTATATATGTTGATATGCATATTTTGGTTGGATATGCATTCAATAAATAAATAAAGATTAAGAAAATCGCAGGACGATGGTTACGTTCCAGAGAATAGCAAGTTATTCTCTATAATTAACTCCATTCTCGTGGTGATTGTAAGCTAAATTTTTTGTCTATTAAGCGATTAATAATTTTTAGAGCAGTGGTAAAATTATTTCCGTATATTTATCTTCAGAGGAGGACCTACCTTAGGGGACGAGGGTCACCGACCCCGATAACTTCAAAAAAAATATATGTATATATATCTTAAATAACAGGTATATATTTTGATTGACACCCTAAGATTCAAAATTTAGACAACTTCATTGGTCGATTTAGGGTGTACAACTTGACTTTTACTGTGTTGCCTAGGTTCAATTCGGACTCTAGCATTTGCTCAAATTTGTATTCGACAATGTATCCCTTTCACTTTCAAATTATGTGTCCGTCTCTCTGTTCATATGTACGGCTCGAACCATGAAATCGGCCAGTAATACCTACATCATACCCTTTTTGATGTGGTATTTCCTCCGGACCTTGTATGAACGCTAATACTTCACCGTTCGTTTTTTTTTTAAAAAGGCAAAATACCTTAACACCTCCCTAAAATTGACACGGATTATTAGTTACAACCTTAAACTATTCGTGGTCTTAATTACTCCCCCACCACNAAAGCCAATTCCCCCCCCCCCCCCCGGACGCTGATGTGGCAACGTGTGGGTGCACTCGCCTGCCACATGAATTTTTTTGTATATGTGACATTGTTTTTAAAATAAAATATATTTTTACCTTTTTAAGTATATTACTTTTGTGGATAATTTTTTTTTTAATACAATTTATAATAAAACTTGGATAGAACTACATTATTTAGGCTATATTTTTTTATTTGGCTAAAATAATAAAGTTTAGTTAATTTCTTTTTAAATTTAACCTGAAAATAAAGATTTATACAATTGAAATAAATAGTCAAGGCATCTAAAAAGTTATAAAAAAAATACACATGACTTTTCGTTCTTCTGACATCAGACACTTCGAATTGGATTATGAAAACCTTCAATTTTTCAGTTATGAAATACCAAACCAAATAATCTCAGTTTGGTTTGTTTTCTTAGAGATTTCAGATTAATTGATTTAGTTATTTTGAAATTTCTGTTTAAACCTATGGACATCTTCTCACAAGAAATAATGGACCTCTAAATAAAGTATTTATGTCAAATTGCCTAATTACCTCATTCCCATTATATTCATCTGAAAATTTGATAATTGTAAGTACAAATGTAAATCCTTGATATGACAAAAGGATTACAAGAAGAAAAAATAATAATAAAAAAGTATGAGATAACTATCATGAGTATATGTTATAAATAGTCAATTGAAATAAATAGTCAAGGCATCTAAAAAGTTATAAAAAAATAAGGCATTTAAAAAGTTATAAAAAAATACACATGACTATTTATTTCAATTGTATAAATCTTTATTTTCGGATCAAATTTAAAAAAAGATTAACTAAAACTTCATTATTTTTAGTCAAATAAAAATATTACCTAAATAATGTAGTTCTATCCAAGTTTTATTATAAGTTGTATTCGAAAAATTATCCAAAAAGTAACATACTTAAAAAGGTAAATATATATTTTGTTTTTAAAAAAATGTCACATATACAGAAAAATTCACGTGATAAATGAGTGCACCCGTACTCTTTGTCACATCAATATTTAAGGGGATAATGACTATTAAACGACCAAGTTGAAAGGAGATAATTAAGATCACGAATAGTTTAAGACTGAAATTAATAGTTCGTGTCAAATTTAGATGTGTTAAGGTAGTTTACCTTTAAAAAAAGAAGCTATTATTAAGTCTCATTTTAATATCGGTTCAAGAATCACTTTGGTTTTTGAAGAGCATCAGCTAGCATATTTCAAGCCAATAAAACTGATTGGGCGGTGACACTTCAGAATAATTTTATACATTAATTAACTATGATTAGCAAGTAGTTTTCAACATTGAAAGAATAGAAAGAAGCGTGCAATCAAAGTAAACCCATGACGGTTGAAAAATATAGTAAGCTCAAATTATTTGAGTTTCTTATTTCGGGTCATATTACTTAAAAATTCATGAAAAATTGACAAGTATACTAGTTTTCGGTTTCAATTTATATGATAATTTTTGACTGGTCACATATATTAAAATATTAAAAAGGAAAGACTTTTAAAATTTATGGTCTAACATGGACCATCATATTTGTGTGGCGATAAATCATCTTATTAAGTATAAAATGAATGTTTTAAATTTAAATTGTTACTAAATACTCCTTCTCATCCACAATAAGTGACCAATTTGTCTTGGGCACGCCCGTTAATGAAATACAAAATTGTAGACAAAAATAGTTAGTGTGACTAAACTACCCTTAATTAAATGTTGCAGCATAGTTAATGTGATGAGTACAAGACTTTTTAGGGAGACGTATATAAGGATAATTTTGGAACAACATATTGAATCTTTTATGAATTATATAAATGGACATTTATTTTGAACCAAAATAAAAAGGCAAGTTAATCATTTATTGTGGACCGAAAGGAGTACTATATATAAATAATAAATGTGTTGTTTTTTCGAGACTGATTAAAAGGAAAATATAGTACTATGTAACATTTTTCTAACATTATTGATATATTTTAGTAGCAGTCACAGCAGATTATTTACTTTGTCTTCTTATTTAGCATATCAAAAGTTCTATTATTTATATACTATGTGTGCAGATTAAGCTCCTCTCCCTTCTTTTTATTCGATTCTATTTCGCCTATAGCTTACCCTATTGGTTACTAGTAGTAAAATAGCAGGGCACGTTATTTTCCCATGTCACTGTTTAAAAAATTGACTAATTTCCAACATGTGTTACTTACTGAGCATATCCCTAGGTGCTCTTATCTAGGCATATTGAATGCACCTAACTTAAAGTGGATCGGATTGGATATGCTTTATTCATATTTCTTTATGTGAATTTTTATTAGAGTTAATTTAACGGATAATATATTTGGCCCAATTCGTTTTGGCCCAAACGTCCCAACTGGGAGTATTATAGTAACTTCGCACGATTTTTAAGGGCATAATTGATATTTAGTCACTTTCTTTTTCCAGAGATACCATTTAGTATTTCTTATTGTTTTCCCTCTAATTCTCTCTTATTAGTTTAATGATCTTACCTTCCTCATGCTTCTTTCACATTTACACATGCAAGCTACACTATTTTTGATAAAGCAATTTATACTCATATACATATAGTATACCATTTAAACGAAATACACTAAAATACACGCATAGTATATTAAAAAAAATACGATTAAATTACTGTATTTCCATTTCTATATTACTATATCACTAAACTAAAAAAATACATATACTTTCTAACCCTAACACTTAAATATAGAGTGCTTCAACCAAGAAGTTTTTACAGCCTCCATTGACATTTCTATCTTTAATTTGTTTTTTCCTTCTTCATCTCTTATCTTTTCTTATTGTTAGATTAATGAATGGACCAGTGGAAGAGGAATAATGCTTCAAAGGTTTATGTAGTATTTCGTGGTAAGAGGCCTGGATTATACAACTCTTGGCATCAGTGTGCTCCTATGGTTATTGGTGTCAAGGGCAGCATCTTCAAGGCCTTCAAAACGTATGATGAAGCCATAACAACGTTCAACGAGTTTAGAAATGGATCTCAAGCTGATAATATATCGGCATCGTCGAAGGTGTATGTGGTATTTCGTGGTAAAAAACCCGGATTATACAACTCTTGATGTAAGTGTGCTCCTATGGTTATAGGTTTCAAAGGAAACATCTTCAAGTCTTACAAATCTTATGATGAAGCAGTAGCAACATTCAATGAGTTCCAAAAAGAAAATGTTGCCAGTGAAGAACAATCTTCAAGTTTTTTTTGTTGATGAAAGTGATGTTGGAGTTGAAGGTACAGTAGAGAAAGTACTATGTCATATGTGTTGTTAGCTGGAATGTTTGTAGGGATGAAGATTTCAAAATTGTTCATTTTAAAAAAAAGTATTATGAATTGAACTGAAGTTTTAATTTGTCAAAGTGTTATCATTTTGCACCTGTTTTAATCCGTACTACTTTGATTCATAAGTACTCATCAACTATCTTCATAAGTTCAGTATTGCATCTTCAAGTACTCAACTATCTTCATTTTTATTGTCAATACATTTTTCTATTGTCCAAGGTTGATGTCATAAGTTCAATGTGTTATATTAATTCTGGAAAAAAAAAATGGACCATTTTAACGGACTTAAATTAATCTTTATAAATGTTACTATTAGTACTTTCATTTCATTAGTCATCAAACGAACAGTTGAAATATTCAATTTGAAATGTTTTATCACGACCCAAATTCCCAACCTTAGGGATCGTGATGACGCCTAACACCACATTTGCTAGGCAAGCCAATGTTAGAATCCGATTAACTACTTCCCATTATTTATCCATTTAGACATAATAAAATAATCTACAGTAAACTGAGTCTATTGGCTTTTAATGAATGATTCTCAATATAATAAAGAGAAATAATTAATTAATGAATTAAACCGAGCCACCAAACTAATCATATTAATGAATCTAGAACTACCCCAGAGTCTAGTTTCACAATTCACAAACTACTAAAGAATACTACAAATAATGGCTGAAAGAAATAATGTAACTGTTTTGAGTGATATAAAATAATGTATGTAAAAATAGGAGAAGACTCTCGGAATCTGCGAATGCCAGCAGATATACCTCGTGTCTCCAAATGAATCGGGTGGTCGTCCTGAAATCCGCTACTGCTGACTAGCACCTGGATCTAGGCAAATGAGCACAGAGTGTAGTATCAGTACAACCGGCCCCATGTACTGAGTAAGTGTCGAGCTTAACCTCGGCGAAGTAGTGACGAGGCTAAGTCGGGCTTCAACAATATAATCGATAACAACAATAAATAATAAAACCAGCAGGAAGTCTAAACAAAAATAAATAAATAAGTGCTGCAACAAAACAAATCAGCTCAGCTATAACCAATTCTCAAATAACTCTTCAAAATTTCAAACTTTAATTTTGAATAAGAGTAGTGCCAAAATATGAAAATAGTAATATAAAATAGAAAGTTTCAAATCTTTGTTTCCTTTGAAAATCAGTAAAAATATAAATGTCCTCCCTTATCGCTTCTTGTTGCGGCATGCAACCCGCTCCCACCTGTCCTGCCTTATTGCTCTTCCCTAAAATATCAACCTTATTACTCATGTTGCGGCGTGCAACCCGATCCCACCTGTCCACTCTTATCACTCCTTGTTGCGGCGTACAACCCGCTCCCACCAGACATATCATATCAATTTATTTAAGATTTCACAAATTCAAGCCAAACCTTTCATAATACTTTTGTCTCAATAATTATAAATAATAAACTGCATTATTCTCATAACTTCATCAATAATCTCTCAATCATGAAACCAACAAGAATATCAAATATAAATACCTTTAATTCATACAAACAATACCAAACCTCTCAACCATGTTTATATCACCAGGAAACCAACTCAAACAACCAATACTCTTTCCAAATAGTCACAACAATAACTAACAACAATTCAACCAGGCCAAATAGTCATAGAAACAATAATGAACATATAACAGTTAAGACAATGATCAAATAAGTGGGGAACGGGAAAGGGGATCATGTTTAATAAACAATTTGGGTGGTGCATAGATACTAGTCACCACACCTATACACCACGCCCATGCATTTCACATAACAAACAAATGGGGAGTCATATTCCCTCAAGCCAAAGTTAGACCAAACACTTACCTCAATTGCGCAGGCCACTCACTGCCCAACGATTGCTTTTCCGTTTGAATTCACCTCTAAATTGCTCGAATCTAATCAAAATTAACTTAATATCATTAACTAATGTTAAAGGAACTGACTTTATTGAAAAATATAATTTTTCCTAAGTTTTCTCAAAAAAGTCAAAACCGATCTCGGGCCCGCTTGGTCGAAACTCGGGGTTCGGACCAAATTACGTTTACCCATTCACCCACGAACCCAAATATGCTATAAGTTTTGAAATCTGACCTTAATTTGATATAAAAATTCAATTTTTACAAAACTCTCTAATTCTACCCAAATCCTAGATTTTTACCATGAAAATTCTTTATTTTTGCTTTAAAAGTGATGCAAAATAGTAAGGAATTGAAAGAACAAGGTTTGGAATTGATTACCTATGAATTGGGGATGAAGATTGTTGAAGAAAACTCGTTTTTAGGGCTGGAACCTCGAAATTTTGGAGAAGAAAGGGTTCTTCCCGATATTTAAAAGGTATTTATAATAGCTGGGTTGGGCAACTATGCGATCGCGGATAAAGAGGTGCGATCGCACAGGGTAAGGGAAATTTGAGCACTGCGTTCGCATGGGGAGGGGTGCGATCACACAGTGTACTGACCACCCCTCCCCCCAGGTCTGATTTACTCAGTGCGGTTGCATGGCATTTGGTGCGTTCGCACAGTAGGGCATTGGTGAAGCAGTGCGATCGTGTCACGACCCAAAATTCATAAGGTCGTGATGGCGCCGGACATCATTGTCAGGCAAGCCAATCATTAATTAATTGAAATAATTTCTGGTTTTAACATTTATGAAAAATATTTCCTTTCACTTTATTATATATTTACTAAATAAAATCTGTTAAGTAAAATAATGGTTTGAATAATACACTTTAGCAAATATATCCCAACACATCCCAAAATCCGGTGTCACAAGTACATGAACAATTTCTAAGAATTTATACAATCATCACAAAGCCTGTCCGAAATACAAATTGGACAAGGAAATTTAAAATGAAAATAAATACAATACGAGGGAGACTCTGTCAGCTGCCGATCGCCTCCGGATGATGCAAATCGCCTAAATCTCCGAATCCTCCACGTTGCTATGAAAGTACCAGTGCAATAAAATACACAACAAGTGTAGCATGAGTACGAAAATAATGTGTACTCAGTAAGTCGCCCGCCTAACCTCAGAGAGGTAGTGACGAGAGGTCAAATTAGACACTTGCTAAAGGTCGATTTAGAATATTCAAGTGTGACACTAAGCATGATTATCATAGGTAATTTATTAAAATCAGGAATAAATATTATCAACTCCATTCACATTTAACACTTTATATCTTCGTCATATGAATAACAATTAATCAACATGGGTGATTTAATAAAATAACAATTAATCAACGGGAATGAATAACTTCTTCCAAAATCTTTTAATAACTTTATATCTCTATCATTTCAATTGAAAACTTAAAATCCCAGGGCAGTAATCAGGCAAAACAAATCATAGCAATTACGCAGTAAATATCATGCGCAAGCAATGCCGAGGGTCGAACGACGCAGACCAACAATAATCAACTGTGCATTTCTGAGGGTCGAACGGCTCGAACCATAGATGCATCTATCTTTCCCGCTCGCGAATCGATCATGCGACGCGGTTATACATACAAATAATAAGGCTAGCCTACTCGCGAATCATACCTGCGACTCAGGTGCTCATATGTACACATATCCACATAATAAATTCGTATTTTTATCAAGAAAGCATTTTTTCTTAGAAAAGTGGTAAATTCTTCTTAAAGGAACATGAGCTATAGTTTTTAAATCTTTATTTTGAAACTCATTTGCCAAGTTTAATGATATTCCATAAAATAACCCTATCAGGTATACAATTATCCACAGAGGAATCAATTCTCTTTCTAGATGATTAAGAAAATGAATTCTTGTCTTCTTCAGATATTCAATTACGATTTTGATTATATTAGCAGTTTAGTATTACAGGCAGGATCACAGGTACAACACGTAAGGCATGCTAGTGGGTCCTAGACTACCCGGACAAGACATAATAGTAGCTACGCACGGACTCCCGTCACCTCGTACGTACGTAGCCCCCAAAGATAATAGCACATACTTAATTAATTCACCTAGGGGGACAATTCCCCCTCACAAAGTTAGAAAGAGACTTACCTGGCTCCGAAATTTCATAACTGGCTTCCAAGCCCTTCCGACGACTCCAACGGACGCACAACGCCCCAAAACTATCCAAATAATGGCAAACCAATGAAAATATACTCTAATATTTCCAACAATTCAGAATTACATAATTTCCCAACCCCGCTTAGTGAAGTGACCAAAATGCCCTCAGGCCCACGTGCCCGGAATCCGAAATTTCTCGAAGATATATTCTACCCATAGCCTTATTAACTCAAATATACAATTTACCCTATATTCCATGCTCAATTTCGTGGCTAAAAATCTAAAATTACCACTTCTAGGTCTCTCCTCAAAAATCTCAATTCTCCTGCTAATTTCCATGTCTAATCCATGCATATAACTTGTGTTTAACTTAAAAGCATGAAGAAATTACTTACCTTGACATTGCATGAAGAATTCCTCTTTTTAAGCTCCTCCAAAATCGACCAAACCAAAGAAGAAATGAAGAAATGGCCATAAATTCTCGGTTTTAAAACTTTCTGCCCAGGTCATATTTCGCACCTGCGATCCAACACTCGCATCTGCGATTCCGCAGGTGCGACTAAACCTCCGCACCTGCAGCTTAGCTCGAGCCAACTTCGCACCTGCGCCCCATAACCCGCATCTGCAACCTCGCAGGTGCGGAAATACCATCGCACATGCGCTCCCAGCCGGACCATAAGTTCTTCGCACCTGCGGTGCCATAGCCGCACCTGCGGCCAAATCCTCGCAGGTGCGGTCACACCAAATGACAGCAAATTCTAGCCTTCTTCAAACTCTCAACTTGATCCGTTAACCACCCGAAATTCACCCGAGGCCCCTGGGACCCCGTCCAATTATACCAACCTGTTCCAAAACATAATGCGAACTTGCTCGAGGCCTCAAATCACATCAAACAACATCGAAACCACGAATCGCACCCAAATCCCAACTTTATGAACTTAGAAATTTCCAACTTCTACATCCGATGCCGAAACCTATCAAATCACGTCCGATTGACCCCATATTTTGCACACAAGTCATATTCGACATTACAAACCTGCTCCACCTTCCGGAATCGCATTCCGACCTCGATATCAAAATTTCCACTTGCGGTCGGATTTCTCGAAAACCTTCAAATTTCTATCTTTAGCCAAAAGACTCCAAAATGACCTCCGGACATCCGAATTCACTTCCGATCGCGCTCCCAACTCCAAAATCACCATACGAAGCTATTCCCAGACTCGGAATCCCAAACGGACATCAACATCACTGAAATGCGCTTCAAGCCAAACTTAGGAAATTCCTTGAAAAATGCCGACTTCCACAATATACGCCGAAACGCTCCCGGGTTATCCAAAACCCGATTCGGACATACGCACAAGTCCGAAATAATCATACGAACATGCTGAAACCTTCAAATCCTGATTCGGAGGTCGTCTACTCAAAATTCCAATCTTAGTTGATTCTTCCAACTTAAGGCTTTTAAAATGAGAATTTTCTTTCCAAATCAACTCTAAACTTTCCGGAATGCAATTCCGACCACACCTACAAGTCATAATACCTGAAATGGAGCTGCTCATGACTTCAAACAACTGAACGACACACTAGAGCTCAAAACAACCGGTCGGGTCGTTACAGATCACACTCCTTGCTTTGCATTCGAACAACACAAATTTGGTACACCTGAAGACTACATTATGTGATTGCGGTTATACCTATGCGATCGCATAGTACAAAAACCTGGACACCAGATATTGGAAAACTAAAAGTTATTTTCAAGAGTAAAACACCCCGTGGCCTATCCGAAACTCACCCGAGCCCTCGAGGCTCCAAACAAATCATGCACGCAAGCCTAAAAACATCATACAAACTTGTTCGTGCGATAAAATCACGCAAATAACATGTAAATCTATGAATTAAACCTCAAAACTCATCATTTTCAACAAAAACTCTTAAAGTTCATAATTTCTCAACCGGATGTCCGAATCACGCCAAACGAACTCCGTTTTTCACCAAATTTCACAGTTAACTTCTAAATATCATAACAAAGCTGTACCGGGCTCCGGAACCAAAATACGGACCCGATACCAATGATTTTTAGAATTATTTATTTTCTTTAATTCATGAACATTTCAGCAAACTAATTTCTTTCAAAAATTGATTTGTAAGGCTTGGGACCTCGGAATTCATTTACGGGCATACGCCCGAGTCCCATATTTTACTGCGGACCTCCCGGGATCGTCGAAACACGGATCCGGGTCCGTTTACTCAAAATGTTATCCAAAGTCAACTTTATCAAATTTAAATTCTAAAAATCACTATTTCTCATATTTTCACATAAAAGCTTTCCGGTTTCATGTCCGGACTGCGCATGCAATTAGAGGTATTTAATTTAGTCTTTTTATGGTTATTGAGCATGGAACAGAGTCTAATTTTATAAAATGACCCCTTGGGTCATCACAATCTCCACCTCTAAAACACACGTTCGTCCTCGAACGGACATAGAAAATTACCTGAAGTGGAGAACAAGTGTGGGTATCTAATCTTCATGTCTGACTCAGACTCCCAAGTAGCTGCCTCAACGGCCTGGATTCTCCACTACACTCGAACTGAAGGAAAACCCTTAGATCTCAATTGGCGAACCTGTCGGTCTAACATAGCTACCGACTCCTCTTCATAAGTCAAGTCTTTGTCCAACTGGACAGAGCTGAAATCTAACACGTGGGACGGGTCGCCATGATATTTCTGGAGCATAGACACATGGAATACCGGATGAAATGAGGATAACCCTGGAGGCAATGCAAGTCTATAAGCTACCTCCCCCACCTTATCAAGAATCTCAAACGGCCTGATATACCTAGGGCTCAACTTTCCCTTCTTCCCAAACCTCATAACACCTTTCATGGGTGACACACCAAGCAATACTCTCTCTCCAATCATGAATGCTACATCACGAACCTTACGATCGGCATAACTCTTTTGCCTAGACTGAGCTGCACGGAGTCTCTCCTGAATAATCTTGACCTTATCCAAGGCCTCTTGAACTAAGTCTGTACCCAACAACCAAGCCTCTCCCGGCTCAAACCATCCAACTGGTGATCTGCACCGTCTACCATATAACACCTCATAAGGAGCCATCTGAATGCTCGACTGATAACTATTATTATAAGGAAACTCCACTAACGGCAAGAACTGATCCCATGAACCTCCAAAATCAATGACACAAGCGCGAAGCATGTCCTCCAATATCAGAATGGTACGCTCGGACTGTCCGTCACTTTGAGGATGAAATGTTGTACTCAACTCTACTCGGGTACCCAATTCACGCTGAACTGCCTCCAAAAGTGCGAAGTAACATGCGTACCCTGATCATAAATGATACACACGGGAACCCCATGAAGGCGAAAAATCTCCCGAATATACAACTCAGCCAACCGCTCTGAAGTATAAGTACTAGCCACTGGAATGAAGTGTGCTGACTTAGTCAGCCTTTCCACAATAACCTAAACTGCATCGAATTTTCTCTGAGTCCGTGGAAGCCCAACAACGAAGTCCATAGTGATACGCTCCCACTTTCACTCAGGAATCTCTATCTGCTGAAGCAAACCACCAGGTCTCTGATGCTCATACTTTACCTGCTGACACTTTAAGCAACGAGCCACATAAGCCACAATGTCCTTTTTCATCCTTCTCCATCAATAATGCTGTTTCAAATCTTGGTACATTTTTGCTGCACCTGGGTGAATAAAATACTTGGAGTTGTGAGCCTCCTCAAGGATCAACTCACGGAGGCCATCACCATTAGGCACACACAATCTACCCTGCATCCTCAAAACGCCATCATCTCCAACTGTAACCTGCTTGGCATCCCTATGCTGAACCGTGTCCCTAAGGACCGCCAAATGTGGGTCATCATCCTGCCTCTCTCGGATACGATCAATTAGAGAAGACCGAGCGACAGTATAAGCTAGGACACTGCGGGGAGAAATATCCAACCTCACGAACTGATTAGCCAAAGTCTGAATGTCTGAAGCCAACGGTCTCTTGCCAACTGGGATATACGCAAGACTGCCCATACTCACCACCTTTCTACTCAAAGCATCGGCCACCACCTTGGCCTTCATACAATATCGTGACATCATAATCTTTTAGCAACTCTAACCACCTCCGCTGCCTCAAATTTAGATCTTTATGCTTGAATAAGTACCGGAGGCTGCGATGGTCAGTAAAAATCTCACATGGCACGCCATAAAGATAATGCCTCCAAATTTTCAAAGCATGTACAATTGCTACCAACTCCAAATCATGAACAGGGTAATTATTCTCATGGACTTTCAACTGATGAGACGCATACGCAATCACCCTGTCGTCCTGCATCAACACTGCTCCAAGGCCAACTCTAGAAGCATCACATACACCGTGAAAGAACCCGAATCTAATGGTAACACCAACACCGGTGCTGAAGACAAGGCTGTCTTGAGCTTCTGAAAGCTCGCTTCGCACTCATCTGACCATTTAAATGGGGCAACTTTCTAAGTCAATCTAGTAATTGGGGCTGCTATGGATGAAAACCCCTCCATAAAACGACGGTAGTAACCGGTCAAACCCAAGAAACTCCTAATCTCCGTGGCTGTGGTGGGTCTAGGCCAGTTCTTGACTGCCTCTATCTTCTTAGGATCAACCTAAATACCCTCAGCTGATACGATATGACCCAAAAGGCTACTGAGCCTAACCAGAACTCACATTTAGAAAACTTGGCATATAACTGATTATCTCTCAAAGTCTGGAATGCTATACGGAGATGCTGCTCATGCTCTTCTCGGCTGCGGGAGTATATAAGAATATCATCAATGAACACGATCACAAAAGAGTCCAGATGGGGCTTGAAAACCCGATTCATTAAGTCCATAAAGGTCGCTGGAGCATTAGTCAGCCTAAAAGACATCACCAAAAATTCATAGTGCCTATACCTTGTACGAAAGGCTGTCTTAGGGATATCGGACGCCCTAATCTTCAGCTGATGGTAGCCTGACCTCAAATCAATTTTTGAAAACACTCTAGCACCCTGAAGCTGATCAAATAGGTCATCAATCCTTGGCAACGAATATCTATTATTGATAGTAACTTTATTGAGCTGCCTGTAGTCTATGCATATTCTCATTAACCCATCCTTTTTCTTTACAAATAAAACCGGTGCACCCCAAGGAGAGACACTGGGTCTTATGAAACCCTTATCTAGAAATTCTTGCAACTGTTCTTTTAGTTCTTTCAATTCTGGTGGGGCCATCCGATATAGAGGAATGGAAATGGGCTGAGTGCCCGGAGCCACATCAATACAGAAATCAATATCCCTGTCGGGTGGCATACCCGACAGGTCTGCAGGGAATACCTCAGGAAACTCACGCACGATAGGAACTGACTCTATAGAAGAAACCTCGGCATCGAAATCATGAATATGGGCCAAATAAACCAAACACCCTTTCTCCACCATGCGGCGAGCCTTGGCATATGAAATTATCCGGCTGGGAGAATGACCAGGGGTCCCTTTCCATTCTAATCGAGGCAACCCCGGCAATGCTAAGGTAACTGTCTTGGCGTGACAGTCTAAGATGGCATAATAGGGCGACAACCAATCCATGCCCAATATAACTTCAAAATAAACCATGTCTAGAAGTAAAAGATCCACACTAGTTTCAAGACTTTCTATAACTACCACGCACAAACGATATACTCGATCTACCACGATAGCATCCCCCACCGGTGTAGACAAAGAAACAGGAACACTCAAGGAATTACGGGGCACATTCAAATACGAGGCAAAATAGGATGAAACATATGAGTAAGTAGACCCCAAATCAAACAAAACTGAAGCAGCTCTATCACAAACTGAGATAATACCTGTAATAACAGCATTGGAGGACTTTGCCTCAGGCCTGGATGGAAATGCATATAGTCGGGGCTGGGCCCCACCACCCTAAACTGCATCACCAGGAGGACCTCTAACATGTGGTCCTCCACCTCTAACGGGTTGGCCGCCACCTCTAGCGGGCTGGCCTCCACCTCTAACATTCTGACTTCTACCTCTGACTACCTGACCCCTACCCCTGGCTGGCTGGGCAGGTGATGCTGCAGCTGGTGCCGGAACTATGGCACGAGAATTCTGATACTGAGGCTGATTACCCAAGAATTTCGGACAAGATCTTCAAATGTGTCCATACTCACCACACTCATAACAACCATCCTGATACTGAGGCTGACCCTGACGAACCGGCTGACCACAATAATAACTCTGGAGAGGAGGTGCTCTGATCGGGGCTGACTGATCAGAATAAGGCAAGTAAGAGCCACGACCTTCTGAAACACCATGGGACGTATGAAGTGCTGAATTAAATGGCATGGAAGATTGGCCTCTACCCCGAGTATCTCCGCCCCCAGATGAGGCATCGCTGAATCTACCGGAATGGCGAGGTATTTTGTTTGACCCCTGACCTCCCATCCCAAGAACTGACTCAACCCTCCTAGCTATATTAGCTGCATCCTGAAGAGAAATCTCAGACCCTGTTTCCTTGGCCATCTGCAACCTAATGGGCTGAGCAAGGCCATCAATAAACCGTCTGACCCTCTCCCTCTCTGTGGGCAATATAAGAGTAACATGTCCAGCCAGATCCACAAACGAGTCTCATACTGAGTCATAGTCATGTTACCCTGCTGGATTCGCTTAAACTGACGACGCTTATCCTCTCGAGTAGTGACGTGTAAGAACTTCTCCAAAAAGAGATGAGAGAACTGATCCCAAGTCAGAGCAGGTGATCCAGCTGGCTTAGTCAACAAATAGTCCCTCCACCATTGCTTGGCGGAACCAGTCATCTGAAAAGTCGCAAAATCGACCCCATTGGTCTCCAGAATACCCATATTACGCAACACCTCATGACATCTATCCAAATATTCCTGAGGGTCCTCTAAAGTAGCACCACTGAAATGGACAGGAAATAGCTTAATGAACTTGTCGAGTCTCCACAAAGCATCCGATGACATGGCTGCCCCATTAGCGGGCGGCACTGCTGCAACTGGCTGAATTACCCTAACGGGATTGTCCACTAGAGTCTGAGCTTGAGGAGTGGTCTGAACTGGAGTGTGGGTGGAAGGAGTCTGGATCCCGCCTCCAGCCTGAGATACGGCTGCTGCAACAGGGAATGTGCCCGTCTGGGCCACACTCTCCATCAAGCCCGCTAAACGGGCCAAAGCATCCTGAAGGACCGGGGTGGCAATAAACCCCTCGGGAACCTGAGCTGGCCCCGCTGGAGCAGTCTGATCTGGAACCCCCTCATCAATCTCAATATGAGGTTTCGCAGCTGGGGCTGCTGCCTAAGAAACAGGCTGAGTCCTGCCCCTGCCTCGGCCTCTGCCCCTAATAGGAGCTGCTGCTGCTGGAGGACCGGAATGCTAGTCAGCGCAAGATGAAGCATGTGTTCTCTCCATATGCGAGAGAATAGAAGAATCTTATCAGTATTTGGGATACAAGAATCGCACGATAGAGTAGAAATAAAAAAAAGAGTTGTTTCCTAACTCAATATCCCCCGAAAGATAAGTACAGACGTCTTCGTACCGATCCTTCAGACTCTACTAAGCTTGTTCATGAATTGTGAGACCTAAGCAACCTAGTGCACTGATACCAACTTGTCACGACCCAAATTCCCAACCTTAGGAATCGTGATGGCGCATAACACCACACTTGCTAGAATTCGATTAACTACTTCCCATTATTTATCCATTTAGACATAATAAAATAATCTACAGTAAACTGAGTCTATTGGCTTTTAATGAATGATTCCCTATATAATAAAGAGAAATAAATAATTAATTAATTAAACCGAGCCACGAAACTAATCATATAAATGAATCTAGAATGACCCTAGAGTCTGGTGTCACAATTCACGAACCACTAAAGAATACTACAAATAATGGCTGAAAGAAATAGTGTAACTGTTCTGAATGATATAAAACAGTGTATGTAAAAATAGGAGAAGACTCTCGGAATCTGCGAACGCCGGCAGATGTACCTCGTGTCTCCAAATTAATTGGGTGCTCGTCCTGAAATCCTCTACTGCTGACTAGCACCTGGATCTGTGCAAAAGAGCATAGAGTGTAGTATCAGTACAACCAACCCCATGTAATGAGTAAGTGCCGAACCTCGGCGAAGTAGTGGCGAGGCTAAGTCGGGCTTCAACAATATAATCGATAACAACAATAAATAATAAAACCAGCAGGAAGTCTAAACCAAAAAAAATAAATAAGTGCTACAACAAAATAAATCAACTCAGCTATAACCAATTCTCAAATAACTCTTCAAAAATCCAAACTTTAACTTTGAATAAAAGTAGTGCCAAATATGAAAATAGTAATATAAAATAGAAAGTTTCAAATCTTTGTTTCCTTTGAAAATCAGTAAAAATATAAATGTCCTCCCTTATCGCTCCTTGTTGCAGCGTGCAACCCGCTCCCACCTGTCCTCCCTAAAATATCACCCTTATTACTCCTGTTGCGGCGTGCAACCCGATCCCACCTGTCCACCCTTATCACTCCTTGTTGCGGCGTGCAACCCGCTCCCACCAGAAATATCATATCAATTTATTTAAGATTTCACAAATTCAGGCCAAGTATTTCACAATACTTTTGTCTCAACAATTATAAATAATAAACTGCATTATTCTCATAACTTCATCAATAATCTCTCAATCATGAAACCAACAGGAATATCAAATATAAATATCTTTAATTCATACAAACAATACCAAACCTCTCAACCATGTTTGTATCACCAAGAAACCAAATCAAACAACCAATACTCTTTCCAAATAGTCACAGCAATAACTAACAACAATTCAACTAGGCCAAATAGTCATAGAAACAATAATGAACATATAACAGTTAAGACAATGATCAAATAAGTGGGGAACGGGGATCATGTTTAAAAAATAATTTGGGTGGTGCATATATACTCGTCACCACACCTATACACCACGCCCATGCATTTCACATAGCAAACAAATGGGGAGTCATATTCCCTCAAGCCAAATTTAGACCAAACACTTACCTCAATTCCGCAGCCCACTCACTGCTCAACTATTGCTTTCCCCTTTGAATTCACTTCTAAATTTCTCGAATCTAATCAAAATTAACTTAATATCATTAACTAATTCTAAAGGAACTAACATTATTGAAAAATATAATTTTTCCTAAGTTTTCTCAAAAAAGTCAAAACCCGATCCCGGGCCCGCTTGGTCGAAACTCAGGGTTCGGACCTACGTTTACCCATTCATCCACGAACCCCAATATTCTATTAGTTTTGAAATCCGACCTTAATTTGATATAAAAATTTAATTTTTACAAAACTCCCTAATTCTACCAAAATCCTAGATTTTACCATGAAATTCTTTATTTTTGCTTTAAAAGTGATGCAAAATAGTAAGGAATTGAAAGAACAAGGTTTGGAATTGATTACCTATGAATTAGGGATGAAGATTGTTGAAGAAAACTCGTTTTTAGGGCTGGAACCTCGAAATTTTGGAGAAGAAAGGGTTCTGCCCGGTTTTTAAAAGGTATTTATAATAGCTGGACTGAGCAACTGTGTGATCGCGGATAAAGAGGTATGATCGCACAGGGTAAGGGATATTTGAGTACTGCGTTCACATGGGGAGGGGTGCGATCGCACAGTGTACTAACCTCCCCCCCAGGTCTGATTTACTCAGTGCGATCTCATGGCATTTGGTGCGTTCGCACAATAGGGCATCAGTGAAGCAGTGCGATCGCACTCCTTGCTTTGTGTTCGCACAACACAAACTTGGGACCCCTGAAGACTACACTATGCGATCGCGGTTATACCTATGCGACCGCATAGTACAAAAACCTGGACACAAGATATTGGAAAACCAGTAGTTATTTTCAAGAGTAAAACACCCCGTGGCCTATCTGAAACTCACCCGAGCCCTCGGGGCTTGATGCGAGACTAAAATGCATAGTTTAACATGTGATATACCGTACATTTGAGGTGCATTAATGATAAAAATACACTTGTTATGTGCTTAATAGAGTTTATTTTATGTGTAGGTGAATTGGAGATGGAAACGGAGCTAAAGGGATGCAAATACGTCGAAAAATACGCGAAAGGAGACACCCGGGCGATAGCCGGGCGACAGAGCCCTACAGCCTGACCCTACCTGGTGTTAGCCAGGCCTTAGGGCTGAAACGCCAGCCCTAGCCTGGCGTTATCCAGGCCTTAGGGTCCAAACGCCCAGGGTTCCCAGTTCGGCCAAATCCGAGTTTTGACGAGTTTAAGTGTTTCCCGGTTGAAATAGAAGTCTCCTACATGGTGAGGGTTCTCCCTAAACATATAAATAGATACCAAACAACACAACTTGAAAAAGACGGAGGAGATTCGGAAGGATTCAACAAGAAAACATCATAGAAGTGACAAACATTGATTTCTACATCTAGTATTCATTACTTTGTATTTCCATTATGCAATTTCTTTTAGTTTTGATTCTCAATAACATGAGTAGCTAAATTCTTTAGTCTAGGGTTTTGGTAGAACCTGTTGGGGATGAATTCATGGTGATATTAATATATTTTGGTTGATTAATCTCTTTTTGTTTAATTACGTTCTTATTGTAGTTGATTGAAAGAGCTCTCGATTAACTCTTCCTATTAATTATGTATATACTTGAGAGAGAGTGCATATTTAGGTAGTTTTTTTGAACAACACCACTCCCCGAGTATTGATNCGTAGACCCTTCTTTATCATCGTTTACATTATATTGTTAGTTAATTGCTAGTTAATTATTATTGTTGGTAGAGCTAGTTAAACAACACAAATTGATATTCAAAAATCTTGAGAAACTTGATTAAACAACAGATTAGTATTTTATAGATTCAATTGATACGTAAATTCCTTGTGGGATCGACTCTGGGCATAATACCCCGGATTATATTTGCAACGCCCGCTTAGTCTTCTACAAGAAATAGTTGAGCATGATCAAATTTTGGCGCCGTTGCCGGAGAATTAACGGTATTATCAATTGAATTGAAAGAAATATAAAATTATGAAACATAGTCAATTTTCTTTAAATTTTTCATTTTCACATTGAACGTTTAACGTTTGCTAAGTGTTGCAGGTGCATGCCTAGAAACTCATCGAGGACTGGTGAAGTAATTGAAGCATTATCAGACCCTGAGAAAGTCTTCAGGACCATAAACTGGACCAACTGCAAAAGCAAACATCAACCACAAATTGAACAAATTGAAACCGACATGGAAGATCAACACAACCGGAATAATCATGGGGATGATGTGGTAGACCCAATCGCTCAAATAGGGGCAGAGGCTCCTTTATATGACTGGGCACAACCCATAGCTGAGAATCTGGCCACAACGATACTGGTTCCTCAAATACAGGCCGAGTCCTTTCAGATTAAAAATAATATGTTGCACTTATTGCAGAACAAAGGGCTATTCTCAGGGTCGTACATTGAAGACCC
>ML395661.1:0-70985 GCA_005239525.1 Nicotiana knightiana | reverse complement strand
TATATATATATATATATATATATATATATATATATAATAGCCAACATATACCCTAAGGTCATACGTATATTGATGACCACAAAGTTGTGATGTTATTTTTGATACCAATAGCTATATTTGGGATATAATTAGCAATTTAATTATCATGGAATTGCTCATACGCTGCCTTACAGTGTGAATGCACCCATACCATATTTCGCAGCCTACCAATATTATCAACGTCTATTGAATAGAAAAACGCCCTATCCTTTACCTGTATTTCATGAAAAAAGTTGAGCAGCGACTGTGTGTCCCCTTCTTGCATTTCAAAATTTCTACTCTTCAAAATATAATTTCTACAATCCTTTTGAGTGCAACCCAAATTTTGCGGTCCACCACGTTAAACCTTAGCAAGTCTAATATTCTTGGAGGGTCTAATTCCATATCGATCGTGAGCTACAAGATCCCTCTTCAAAGAATCACAAACAGACCTATGTCCAGCCATCAGGCGCGATATGGAAGGGAGCAAATCATGATTGTGATCGTTAACGACCTTAGAGACGTGACAACAACCATAATCATCCAAAACAGCAGCGAGCCTAGCTTTACAATTGTTACTCTTTGTGGTAAACTTGGTTTTGTGAATCCTAGCCCTATCACAACAGTAAGTTACGTACCTGGCAGTGACACCACCCTTCTTGTTGGAATTTCTTTTGACTACGGAGAATCCTTTCAGTCGTGCATGTTCTTTGTAAAATGCAAACAAAGAATCTTTATCTCTAAATCGCATTCCAGATATTGGACCTACAACCACATCCTCTTCAGTGAATGCATTCTCCATTTCCCGATCAACATCACATAACTCTAACTCATTTCCTAAAACTTGCTCCTCATCATCGTTAGTTTCTCCGTGATATTATCCATTGTGTTCATCATCATCATCATCTAAGTGCACAGCATTGTTGAAACTGTCGTGAGAATCAACATCGACCCATTCGTATTCATTCAACAAACTATCGTCCGATGTCATCCCTAAAGATCTATACAACTCGTCCCTAACCCGGTCAAACCTAGTTTGTTGGTTCATATTCATGGTTGTTGTATTTGTGTTATGTCCATTTGGATTCATATTTTCTTGCACCACCAAATTTTCTTAGTTTGAATCCATTTTTAGATAAGGAGAAAGTGTCCACTTGACTTGGTTTGATAGGAAGGAAGTATACTGAATCGTATACCGTATTTGTTTTTAAGAAAGGAAGAAAATATAATAATTTGTATACACACTAAATCGTATAATTTGTATAAATATAAAATACACATAAATACAATGGAAATACAAATATAATACACAAGACTCTTCAGCTCCCAACATTTAATTTCCACATACTTCAAGGCTTGGGATTTAATTTTTTGTTTTGGAGGGAAAAAATGTAGGCTAATTAGTTAGGGGGTCTTTGATGTATTTTCACTTGTGTCGCTAAAGTCGGTTCACACCGGTTGGATCGTTTAGCATCACCCTTTGACTAAATATTCTTATACATATATATAACGAGTAATGAACAATCTGTAATCTCATTATTTAAAAAAAATTGATGAAGAAAAAAATAGCCAAGCCCAGAGTTCACTATAATCCAAAGGGTCAAAGCAAATGGGGTTTTGAATGCATCCTTTTAGTTGAAACATCAATGATAAATACCCAAATAAAGGCCTGTTTCCGAATCTGTGTTAAAACATAAATTAGAAAACTGTTAGAAGAAACAGAAAATCTGTAAACGATAAGAAATATTTCGAGTCCATAATTTCCTTGTGCGACCTTAAGGAATTTTAACCCCCTCACAAGTTGCCAAGGTAATGGATTAAATCCTACCAGGATGAAACGGAATAAACCTTCCTGCAACAGTGGCAATACAAACTGCAGGATACCAACGAACTCAAAGAACGAAACAAAATCACACTTACGAATTTGAGAGAAAGATTGCGAAGTAGAATGCAGTATTTTTCAGAAGGAAATTCTCAATTTTCAGTGAGTGAAAAGGAAGCCATGCCTCGGAATTTATAGGCAATTGTCGAAAGAGATGTGATGTCTGTTTAGGAAGAGGTGTCTGTTTAGAAGGGAAAGGCAGCTTCAGTGTTTTGGATTATACATTCCAGTTGATTCTGTTAATGAACTGACTGGCACTATAATAATTCTTAAATAATTAATTAAATAACTTTTATCCAAAAAATAATCTTATCGATCGATCATTTGACAAATCCAAATCCAAATCCAAATCCAAAGCCAAAGNGAGCCGAGCGAGCGACGACGACGGCGCGAGGATACATCCTCTTCAACTCCTTTTAAGAGCTCTAAGAAGTGATCCTATATTTATACACACAAGTGTAGTTGTCTTTCACCAATGTGGTACAAAGTTCATGTCAAAGCTCACTTGATCAAATTTTCATTTCCCTTCATTTTATTTCCCACTATTTTCCAATTCACACTCCTTGTCTTTAAAGCCCAATGATTTAAAGTCCAACAATCCCCCACATGAATGGGAATGGCTGTAACAAGAATGATCATAGATGGACGCTGTGTGATTTGCAAGTAAGGATTAATTGCATCTGGATAAGTAGGTTTCCCTTTGAACTTTCCGTAGTGAACATATGTCGGATATACTCGGTCAATCGGTAGATTTGATATCTTTGAACCGTCGAACTTTAGTGTATACCTAGACAACCATATGTCACACAACCAACCCTTAACCGTCTTTTGGTTCTCATTGTTGTGTTCGTTTCAGCCATGAACACCGCCTGATTTCACAAGAGCGTAGAGAATTAGCCTTACAGAATTCTCATTGAAGCGCCTTCACTTCACACTTACATAGGTGATTCCTAAACGTGTAATCTTTTAGATTAACACCACTTCAAACTTAGGTAATCATTAAAGAACGTGTAAAGTTCTATCCTTGTTACTATACATTGTCTTCATCACTAGAAGGGACCAAAAAAAATTTTTTTGACAATGTTGAACCGGTCAATCATAACTTTGTTTGAGCTCCTTGAACCTAGATCTCGGAATATCCAAAATTCTAGGTAGAGTTACCGCCATGATGACTTGTCCTCGGCCATAGTCCCATTCCCTTAGATGATTTCTCAACTCCCTCTCTAGTTATGCCTTTTGTAAGCGGATCCGCCACATTATCCTTTGATCTTACATAATCAATAGTGATAATTCCACTAGAGAGTAGTTGTCTAACGGTTTTATGTCTTCGTCGTATATGACGAGACTTTCCGTTATACATAATGCTCCCTGCCCGTCCTATTGCAGCCTCACTATCACAATGTATGCATATAGGATCCAAAGGTTTTCGCTAGAATGGAATGCCTTCTAAGAAATTTCGAAGCCATTCAGCTTCTTCGCGGACCTTATCCAAAGCTATAAACTCTGATTCCATTGTAGAGAGAGCGATGCACGTCTGTTTGGAAGACTTCTAAGATACTGCTCCTCCGCCAACAGTAAAAACATATCCACTTGTGGACTTTGTTTCTGTTGAGCCGGTTATCCAATTTGCATCACTATATCCTTCGATAACCGTAGGATAATTATTGTAGTGCAAAGCGTAGTCTTGGGTATATTCCAAATATCCCAGAACTCGTTTCGTTGCCAGCCAGTGATGTTTGTTGGGATTACTTGTGAATCAAATAAGTTTACTTATTGCACAGTCTATATCAGGACGTGTACAATTCATGATATACATTAAGCTTCCCAGTACACGAGCATAATCCAATTGAGACGTACTTTTACCTTTATTCTTTACAAGATAATGGTTTAAGTCAATTGGAGTTTTTGCACTTCTAAATTCCAAGTATTTGAATTTTTCAAGTACCATTTTCACGTAATGTGATTGGGACAAAGCCAGACCCTGAGGAGTCCTCTGGATTTTAATTCCTAGAATTACATCGGCCACTCCTAAGTCTTTCATATCAAACTTACTAGCAAGCATTTGCTTAGTAGCTTGAATGTCGGCAATGTCTTTGCTCATTATTAGCATATCATCAACATATAAGCAAATAATGACGATATGATTTGGAACGTTCTTAATGTAAACACATTTATCACATTCATTAATCTTAAAGCCATTTGACAACATTGTTTGGTCAAATTTTGCGTGCCATTGCTTGGGTGCTTGTTTTAGTCCATAAAGGGACTTAACAAGTCGGCACACCTTCTTTTCTTTTCCCGGAACCACAAACCCNCGGAACCACAAATCCTTCAGGTTGGTTCATGTAAATTTCTTCCTCCAGATCACCATATAAGAAGGCTGTTTTTTACATCCATTTGATGGATTTGAAGACCATACAAGGCGGATAACGTTATTAGCATCCGAATGGATGTAATTCTTGTTACCGGCGAGTATGTGTCAAAATAGTCAAGACCTTCTCGCTGTCTAAATCCTTTGACAACAAGTCTTGCCATGTATTTGTCAATAGTACCATCGTCTTTCATTTTCTTCTTGAAAATCCATTTAGAACCCTAAATTTTATTACCTGGAGGAAGATCAACCAGCTCCCAAGTGTGGTTGCTCAATATGGATTCTATTTCACTATTGACAGCCTCTTTCCAATATTGTGCTTCTGAGGAAGACATTGCTTCCTTGAAGGTTCGAGGCTCATTTTCTAGCAGAAAAGTCAGAAAATCTGGACCGAATGAAGTAGATGTCCTTTGACGTTTACTTCTTCTCGGATTTTTCTCATTAGGTATACCATCTGTTGTTTCCTCCCGAGGTCGTTGACTTTTGGTAGGACAATTCACTTTCCTGTTTATACGANTGATTTATGAACCAGAAAACGATATGCCTTGCTATTGGTTACATATCCAATAAATACACAATCAACCGTTTTTGATCCTATCTTCACCCTTTTAGGCTTAGGAACCTGTACTTTAGCTAAACACCCCCACACTTTAAAATATTTCAAGCTGGGTTTCCTTTCTTTCCACTTTTCGTACGGGATGGACTGTGTTTTACTGTGGGGTACACGGTTGATTATTCGGTTTGCTGTAAGTATAGCTTCCCCCCACAAGTTCTGTGGTAAACCAGAACTTATCAACAAGGAATTCATCATCTCCTTTAATGCTCGATTCTTTCTTTCCGCAATTCCGTTAGATTGAGGAGAGTACGGGGCAGTTGTTTGGTGAATAATGCCATTTTCCAAACATATTTGTTCAAAAGGAGATTCATATTCGCCACCCCTATCACTTCTTATCATTTTGAGCCTTTTGTTAAGTTGTGTTTCAACTTAATTCTTGTATTGCTTGAATGCATCAATTGCTTCATCTTTACTACTAAGTAGGTAAACATAGCAATATCTTGTACTATCGTCAATAAAAGTGATGAAGTACTTTTTTCCGTTGCGAGATGGTGTTGACTTCATGTTGTAAATATCTGTGTGAATTAAATCTAAAGGACTTGAATTCCTTTTGACAGACTTATACGGATGCTTAGCATACTTTGATTCCACACAGATTTGACATTTTGAGTTAATGCAATCAAATTTTGGCAATACTTCCAAATTAATCATTTTCCGTAATGTTTTGAAGTTGACGTGGCCTAAGCGCGCATGCCATAAAGTGTTTGACTCAACTAAGTAAGAAGAAGCTTCAACTTTATTGATAGGGATAGATATTACATTTAGCTTAAAAGGTCCCTCATTCAAGTAACCTTTGCCTACATACATATCATTCTTACTTAAAACAACACTATTGAAAACAAACACACACTTAAATCCATTTTTGACAAGAAGTGCTGTAGAAACTAAATTCTTGCGAATTTCTGGAACATGGAGAACTTGATTTAAATTCACAATTTTTCCGGATGTCATCTTCAATGCAATCTTGCCAACTCCCTCAACTTTGGCCGTAGATGAATTTCCTATGAAAAAAGTTTGGTCGGGTCCTGCGGGAGCATAAANTTTCTTTGGAGCGCGACAATCTATGGCCTTATGTCCGGGCTTTCCACAGTTGTGACAACTACCTTTGAACTTCTTCTTGTTCGGGTAATTCTTTGGTCCAGATGCCTTCTTTCTTTTCTTTTTATTTCCCTGTGCTTCCTCAACAATATTAGCTCCCATTATTGTCGAATAGCCACGTGACTTCTTTTCAGCATTTTTGTTGTCTTCTTCTATCCTTAGACGAACAATTAGATCCTCAAGTGCCATCTCTTTGCGCTTGTGCTTCAAGTAGTTCTTAAAGTCCTTCCATAAAGGAGGTAACTTTTCAATGAAGGCAGCAACTTGAAACGCCTCATTTATGACCATACCTTCAATAACAAATTTATAATTAGTAATACTATTAATATTATTAATAAAATTATTGACTCGGATAATACCTTCAGCAAGGAGGTCATGCACGATGACTTGTAATTCTTGGACTTGAGTGATGACCGACCTAGTGTCAATCATCTTAAAAATTCAAAAATTTTGCAGCAACGAACTTCTTAAGTCCAGCATCCTCGGTCTTGTACTTTTTCTCAAGAGCGTTCCATAACTCTTTTGAAGTTTCCATGACACTATAGACATTATACAAGCCATCCTCCAAGCAACTTAAAATGTAATTTCTGCATAAGAAATCAGAGTGTTTCCATGCTTCAATAACCACAAATCGTTCAGCCTCAGGAGTATCTTCTCCAATGACTGGAACATCCTCCTTGATGTATCGTTGCAGGCTTAGCGTAGTTAGATAGAAAAACATCTTCATCTGCCAACGCTTGAAGTCTGTACCAGAAAATTTCCCGGGTTTTTCTGCCGGTGCCATTGTATGTGCTGGTCTTGACGAAGCAGCAGCACTCGATGAAGCACCCGTTCCAGCAGTACTTCCATTAGTTTGGTTTTCATTCGTCATGTTTCTGTTAAGTTGGAAACAAACAGAACTTTGTTAAATCAGTGAAGTTTTGATATCTTCAAACTGAATACCAAACCAAACATACAACACGNCATACCTTCAGCAAGGAGGTCATGCACGATGACTTGTAATTCTTGGACTTGAGTGATGACCGACCTAGTGTCAATCATTTTAAAATCCAAAAATTTTGCAGCAACGAACTTCTTAAGTCCAGCATCCTCGGTCTTGTACTTTTTCTCAAGAGCGTTCCATAACTCTTCTGAAGTTTCCATGACACTATAAACATTATACAAGCCATCCTCCAAATAACTTAAGATGTAGTTTCTGCATAGGAAATCAGAGTGTTTCCATCCTTCAATTACCACAAATCGTTCAGCCTCAGGAGGATCTTCTCTCACAGCTGGAACATCCTCCTTGATGAATCGTTGCAGGCTTAGTGTAGTTAGATAGAATAGCATCTTCATCTGCCAACATTTGAAGTCTGTACCGGAAGATTTCCCGGGTTTTTCTGCCGTTGCCATTGTATGTGCTGGTCTTGACGAAGCAGCAGCACTCGATGAAGCACTCGTTCCAGCAGCATTTCCATTAATTTGGTTTTCATTCGTCATGTTTCTGTAGAGTTGGAAACAAACAGAACTTCGTTAAATCAGTGAAATTTTGATATCTTCAAACTGAATACCAAACCAAACATACAACACGTAATAATGGTGAAGTTTTTATATACTTCAAACCCGTACGTTTATTATTCCGGTAAAGTTTTGATATACTTTAAACCAGACAGAATAGTTATTGGAGTAGAAAGCACAAAGGCTTTAGTCTCCAAACCAGTATACAAAATATAGATGACAGTTCAATATAAATTTCAACACAGAAACGTTAAATTAAAATTCCTTAAGCTTGTTGCCGAATCTGTGTTAAAACATAAATTAGAAAGCTGTTAGAAGAAACAGAAAATATGTAAACGGTAAGAAATATTCCGAGTCCACAATTTCCTTGTGCGTCCTTAAGGGATTTTAACCCCTTCACAAGTTGCCAAGGTAATGGATTAAATCCTCCCAGGATGAAACGGAATAAACCTTCCTGCAACAGTGGCAATACAAACCGCAGGACACCAACGAACGCAAAGAACGGAGCAAAATCACACTTACGAAATTCTCAATTTTGAGTGAGTGAAAAGGAACCCGTGCCTCGAAATTTATAGGCAATTGTCGGAAGAGGTGTGATGTCTGTTAAGGAAAATATATTATTTAAGAATTAATTAAATGCCAGTCAGTTCTGACAATTGGTTTTCATACGTTCTAGCTATATATATTAACTGTAAAATGGTTGGTTTTCGCATTGTGTATATAAGTATGTTTTCTCGCAGAAAAGAACAAGAAACATATAACAAAAAATGTATGTCCTATTTGTCCTTTTATAATCATGTTGTCTTTTTTTGGAACAGCGTCTTATATAGGACTCAAAGAATTCGTGCCACCCTATCTTGATTCAAAGCTTAGCTTGGAGGAGCTGATGACCGGCGTTAGTTTCGCCTCTGCTGGCTCCGGTTTCGACCCTATTACAGCTCAATTAAGCGTCTCTCTCTTCCCTTTGACTTGTTCATTGTATTATTTGGTGTCAACTTTGTTTTAATTTATATGCATTAATTAGTGTCAATAATTTTACAGTATATTATCAATTTATTCTAATATGTTAATGTAGCAGGTTATTTGCCTTATTTTTTAGGTTATAATCACATACTAATATTACATACGACTAATTGTCGTAAATAGCTTTTAAGTAATCTGATGGTGTAAGTAAGTTAAACTCACACCAAATGTAGAATTATGAACAGCTTTATACTAAGTGTAATCTGCACAATGTGTAGTAATTAATGCAACAGACACAGATGCGTGGGATTTAGGCTTGTTGAATGCTAGCTGACTTTTATTTTTAAGCAAATTGCTCTACAATAGTAAATAAGTAGCTGTATTGAAATGTCTATTAATTAATGCGTAAAATTCTTAAAGTGGTTTATATATGTGGGTTTTTTTTTCATTACAGATTAAAGTAGATAAGGACAGAGGGTTTTATATAATTTTCCAGCAAGCCGTTACAATCTTTTACGTAAACTTAAGTTGTTCTTTTTCCTAGAAGGGATGTGAGAGTAATAAGAGAGAAAAACCTTTTATTTGAACAGAAAGTTATTGAGAATATGGTGATTTGATTGCAGGGCGTAATTTCGTTTCTGCCTACCAGCAGTTCTTGCTACAACACGTTCAACTATTTGTCCAGGTAAATCTCATTAATTTCAACCTAAGATAAAAGAGTATAAGTTTCGAGGAGCTAGAAATCTCACCAAGAGGTGTTAAAATTAATATAAAAAATTAAATACACAAAAAAATCAACGATATTTAAGGAGTGTGTGTATCAAGAGGCGGCTCAATCCTAAAGCCACTAAAACTATGTCAAATATATATATATGATTTATTTGTAGTGAAATATAAATTTTTACAATCATATATTGTCAAATTTTATCAACAACTATGTCAATATTTTCAAAGGTTATACTATGTATTATTTTAAAAGTATATAATTTAATCACATTTAAAAATAGTAGGCAATTATATTTGTAGCTACTTCTTATCTTAACTTTTTCTAAATGCTTTTGTACTTGAGTCATTCTTGTTTATAACTTTGGTGCTGTAAGATTATATCTTTAATTCTTTGAACGTCTTTTAAATATTTTCAAGCTCAAGCTTTATTAAACGATTAGATTTAAAAAAAATGCTATCTTGTAGAATGTTTCCTCCAAAAAGCTTGGTCAAAACCTCATTTTCTTATAAATGTACTTTTTGGGAGGAGCATTTTTGCCTCTCGAGAAACTTTGCTAAACAAGTTATTAACCTTGAATATCTTTTAAAGCATAATGATTTATGAAATTGATGGTTTTACCAATTAGGAATTAAAAGTGAGATAAAAATTATATAAGTAAAAGATGATACTCTAATTTTGTAAATGTTTCTATTGCTTATAGAATAATTTTAATGTTTTCTCTAACTGTTTCGTCACTTGAAAAAAGTTTGCAAACTAAAATCAATAAGATATAACTTAAGATTAACGATATCTCGTGAGAATTACACATACTGACCATATTGTTAAGAAAAAAAATTAATTATCCAAATATAATTAACTTTCTTGCATTTTAGGAAGCTATAAGAATAAATATTAAATAAAATATATTAAAAAATTACTAAAAAAATTTAAGGCCTCTTTACATTTTTGGCTTTAGGCCACATACTAGATTGAGCCGCCACTGGTGTGTATATGTGTGTGTATATTACTATACGATTTTTTCCCCGGTGAAGGGGTTGTCTTAGTTAAAGGTAGCTTCATCGCACTAACAAGGATTGTGGTGGAGTGGTAAGTACTCCCTCATTTTTAATCAGAGGTTTCGGGTTCGAGTGAATCCGGATTTAATCGGACCCCAACGTAAATACCGGACACCGAATGAAAAACAAAAAAAAAAAAAAAAGGTAGCTTCGTCGCTGGTATATATAGATGGTGAAATACATTGATAAGTTAGTTAAAATAATTATGAAGATGCTATCAAATGTTAAACTATAATTTTACTAGTCTATGTTTCAAAAAGGATATGTTTAAAGTGCAAACTAAGAGTTGAATAGAAAGAATTATTTTTTTTAAAAATACTCCTTCCGGTTCACAATAAGTAATTTTTTGACTTTTTTTTGTGGTCTAAAATAAGTGATTTTTTTAAATTTTAAGAATGAATTAATTTTTTTTCCTACATTGCCCTTGGAGTAAATAATGTTGCAGTATGTGTTAGCAGTGTTTATGTGAAGAGATAATAAATGTTAATATGGTCAATTTTATTGTTAATTAATATTAAAATATAATTTCTTAATATGTTTGAAAACAATTAAAAAATTACTTATTTTGCACCGGAGAGTACAAGTACAACACTTTTATGCATATCTTTAATTACAAAAGCCTTTTTTTTTAAAATAGAGGAGCAAGTTGAACTTAACGTAGAAAAGTGGAATAAGTTGACACTTTGATATAAGAATGGCTACCTTAATAATATCTGAGAAGGGTAAAAAATATTCCTGTACTATGAAATATTGTTTAAAGTTATCTTCCGTTATACTAATCGATTAATGTTATTCCTATCGTCTTACTATTAAACAAATATACCCCCAAGTTAACAGAAGGGCCACGTGGCGGACATTTAAGCCATGTGGCCCATTCGATTTTAATTTTTTACACACACGACCCAGTACCCTATACCCAACCTAAATAATACACCCGCTTAACACTTAAAGAGTCATATCCTAGTGCCGCTGAAACAAGATCACAGAACGGTGACCGGCGAGCGATCACGGCAGAATCACTCATTTGTGACTGACGAACCACGCGAAGTATTCACACATCGAACTGAGACTATTTAGCGATGAATCGTGTCGCCGCCACCGACAACTTGGATGAGCAGCAACGTTGATGATGACAATTATTCCATTTTTAATGAGAAAAATCAAAGTTGTGTAGTGGATTATTTGACTTCGTTGGTACTGTAGATGCCATAAGTAAAATACCTCAGCTTTGGTTGTTCTTTCAATCCTCAAAGAAAATAAGCAGATTCAAATTTTAGAATAATAAATAAGGGAAGTATATATCTAGGCGATTGACTCTTAAGAACAAAAAAATCTTCCATTGTAAAATTTAATCAGTAATTTAGGGATATAGATATACATTAGATGACTCTTAAGAAACAAAAAATCTTCCACTGCTTTCAATTTTCGCTTTACTCCGTCTTAGCCCTAAAATTGCCATTTCAAATCACCAAAGTCATCTTTTTCTAACATCCAATTCCAGCTTTACCCAACATAAAAAAAAAACAGCAAAAAAAGTCGTCATTCGAGAACAAGTTGATCTTTAACTTGAAAGCCAGTACCAAAAAAATGATAAAAAATGATAGAAAAATGGAAAGCGAACACAATGATAGAACCGAAGAAGAAGAAGCAGAGTAAGTGAACATGCCGACAGAGTGACTGACAAAGAACAACAAGAAGAAGAAGCGGGTATGGGCGGGGAAAAGGGAAAGAGGGGAGTTGGTAAGAGTTAAAATTTTCCACGTAGCAAAAAAGTGGCAATCCCACGTGCTAATAAAAAAGATTAGGAGCTAATTAATAATTTTTCGATTATGAATAAGGTTATATATTTTAGGTTAGGTAGCGGGTATTGGGTCGGGTCAGTATAAAAATTAAACCTGGATGGATCACATGACTTAAATGTCCGCCACGTGACCCTTCCGTTAACTTGGAGTATATTTGCTTAAATAGTAAGATGGTAGGGATATTATTGATCGATTAGTATAACAGATGATACCTTTAAATAATATTCAATAGTACAGGGATATTTTTGACCCCTCACCGTGATAATATACAACTCCAATAAATGTAATTACTACAGAAATAATATCGAGGAAAGTCTATAATTACTCCTACCCAAAATGTACAACTTGAAGATAAAAAGTAAAACCCTTTTATATAAGTTGTTTGAGCAGCTTCTCTTATTCTTTAAAAACAAAATAAAACTATTTCCACGTGTACGACTTAGAGTAAATTATATTATTTCAGCACTGTCAGTGATAATCCAGAGGCTGCAGTAAATGATATTGGTGTTAATTTATGAAGGGGGGCAGGGCTAAGTTAAGTGTGTAATTACAGGGGAAAAAGAAAAGGAAAAAAGAAAGAAAGTTAGTGTTGCAACTTAATAAAAATAATCGACTTTCCTGACCAAAAATTTAATGATTGAAAATGCACGTTTAAATCGAGACCTCGACTTTCCAATGCGTGTTCTCTAATTAAAAGGGGGGAAACGCAAGCCATAATGTTTTACTACCATTTTTGGTTGAAGGACACTTGAATCTCATTTTATGTAGCTCTAATTTTTTTTTATTTTTTTTTAAGTTTCTCTATATTTTGATTTAATACATCACTTTATGATGGAAGCATCAAATCAAGACGTCATCAAATCTTATTTTACTTAAGCTTACTGGTATTATCTAAGTTGTGCCAACTAAATTCAGATGCTTAAAAAGAAAAGTAATACGATAAAGCACACAACACCATATATTTAATTTTGTTTTATATAAAAAACAATTATTTGAATGGCAGAAGTAACGAGATACAAAGTGTTTAATTAGTATGTCATTATCATTTCATTAGACATAATTGAGTGTTAATTGATTTAGGGTTTATTGGCTGAGGGAGCTCGACTGATCGGAGTTGTAGGGGTACCGCCGCTTGGGTGCTTGCCGGTGGTCATTACCTTGAACCCCCACAGCCCATTGCAACCCCGTGAATGTATTGATTCATATTCCGCCGTGGGAAAAGAGTATAATTGGCACCTACAGAATTTGTTAAAGAATATGAGAATTCATGGCACACAATTATTAGTCTATGCTGATATATACAATTCTTTAAATGACATGATACAAAATCCCAACATCTATGGTGCGTGATCAAATCTTTTATTTTAATTAAGTTCATTCATTTAATGCATTATTTTTTCTGATTAAAAATGCATTTGTACTATTTTTACAGGTTTTGATGACGCCTCCTCAGGCTGTTGTGGAAGTGGGCTTTTCGAGCTTGCAATCCAAACTCAATTGTTTGCAATAATGCTTCGGAATATATATTTTGGGACGCAGTCCATCCAACTCAAGCTACTTACTATAATTTGTTCCGATCCTTGCGTCCCACCATTGATTCTGTTATCAAGCAATAACAATTTTTGGCTTTAAAAAAAAAAAAGGAAAAGATTTGTTTGATGAATGAAAACTGTTTAAGAAATCTGTTTTCATGATTCTATCATTATGGTGGTATGATGTCTTGTGGTTTTTCTTCCCTACTTTGCAAATACTTTTTAGTGTTTGATATTTCTTGGTTGACCAAAGATATGTAGAAGTAGCAGATTGAGAGCCACTTTTTGAAATTTTTCCATTATGTTAGCAATTCCTTTTTGAGGTCTGTAGTAGAATTGAATAGAATTAAATTAGAGGAAAGAAGTACCAATCTATCCTATTAAGCGTATCCACGAGCAATGGCGGAACAAAAATTAATACAAGGGGATTCAAAAAAATTTTAGAATGTCACATTTGGGATATAAACCTATAATCTATAACAACTTTTGAACCCTTTTACTACTATCCTTTTTCTTTATGTCAAGGGAATTCAACGGCTTACACATAACTTATGTTAAGAGCTTGAGAGCTCTGTTAATGGCGGAAGAGAAAAAGAAGAGAAATAGCGAAGAAAAGGAAGAAGATTCTGGAAAATTTTTATTTCACAAACTAACTTTTACAATACACCACTTTACATGGTTTTATACTAAAATAATTGACCTCTTAATTAGTGATGCTAACTCTAACTAAGTGTGCCAGCTCATTTACACCTCAGCATCCCTCAATACTCCCCCTCAAGCTAAGTGGTGTGAACAAGTTGAACACTCCTAGCTTGGATAATAGAAATTCATGCTGAGCTCGACCAAGACCTTTAGTCAGAATGTCTGCCAGTTGCAACTCTGATTTCACATGTGCTGTTTCTATCAATCCCTTTTGTATCTTCTCTCTAATGAAATGGCAATCGATTTCTATGTGTTTTGTCCGTTGATGATAAGTTGGATTCGCTGCTATCTGAAGAGCTGCCTTACTATCGCAAAACAACTTTACTGGTAGCTGGATTTGCAACCCCAGTTCTCCAAACAACCCTACTAGCCAAACTACTTCTGCAATCGTTGTTCCCATGCTTCTGTACTCAGCTTCTGTTGAACTTCTTGATATAATACTCTATTTTTTTGACTTCCATGAGAGTAAGGAGTCTCCAATCTTGACAACAAAGCCACTGACTGATTTTCTTATCATGGGACAAGTAGCCCAATAAGCATCACAGAAAACTGTCAGCTCATTAGACCTTTTAGAGGACAGTAGAATTCCAAGACCAGGTGCATTTTTGAGGTACTTCACTACTCTTAATGATGCTTCCATGTGTGACTTCTTGTGTGACTGAATGAATTGACTTAAGTTCTGGACTGCATAGGCTATGTCAGGCCTAGTCATAGTAAGATATAGTAGTTTGCCCACCAATTTTTGATAACTTGTAGCATCTTCCATTTCCTCATCTATCTCAGTATTACCAGCAGCAAGGCCTTTTTCATATGCCACACTGGTAAGTCTTTGATTGACTTCCAAGGGTGTGGTTGCAGGCTTAGAGCCTGCCAAACCTAAGTCTGAGATTAGGTCTAAGGCAAATTTTCTTTGACAGACAGAGATCCCATCTTTGCTTCTGGCTATTTCAAGACCAAGGAAATACTTCATCTCCCCCAGGTCCGTGATCTTGAAATGATGCTGAAGCAATACCTTAGTGTCTTGAATAAAAGAAGAAGAAGAACCAGTGATCTAAGATCATCCACATACACAAGAATGATCACAATACGATCATCAACTTTCTTAGTGAAAAGAGAGTAATCATAGTGATTCTGGGAGAATCCAAATGTCAAAAGAGCCTCAGAGAATTTCAAATTCCATTGTCTGGATGCTTGCTTCAGCCCATATAGGGACTTTTGCAATTTGCATACCTTATAGGCAATTTGCAATTGTCTGGATGCTTGCTTCCCCCTGTCTAGCAAAGCCTGGAGGCTGCACCATGTAGACATCTTCCACCAAGTCTCCTTGCAAAAATGCATTAAATACATCCATTTGGTGCAAGTGCCAACTATACATAGCTGCCATGGATAGAACAACTCTAACAGTAACCATTTTTAATACAGGGGAGAAGGTCTCCTGGTAGTCCAACCCCTCTTGTTGTGTGTATCCTTTGGCCACTAAACGAGCCTTATATTTGTCTACCTCTCCCTTAGCATTATATTTCACCTTGTATACCCACTTACATCCTATGGCCCTCTTACCAGGAGGTAAGTCAACCAAAGACCAGGTATGATTATCAAGTAATGCTTGAACCTCCTGTTTCATAGCTGCCACCCAGTGCTCATCTTGTAGAGCCTCGGAATAGGAATCTAGTTCCGTGATGACAGAATAATTGCAAATGGAATCAAGATACGAAGCTGAAAGAGAGGTGTAAGACATGTAGTCTGATATAGGATAAGTGCAAGAAACTTAGGTGTGAGTACTGGGCAGTGGACCATGTACAAAATCATTTAACCATCCAGGAGGTCTAGAAACTCTATCAGTTCTCCTGGGCTATGGAGGAGAAGCATTAGGAGAAGTATTATATAATTCAGAACCACTGGATTGTGTGTAATGTCCAGGTGACAACTGCAATGGACTGGTTGTTTCAGGGGTATCTTATATATCATGAGATGGTTCTAGACTACACTTGGGTGCTGGAGATGTTGGATAAAGTGATTGGGCTGAAGGTGAACTATTTTGGACAAATGAGGACTCTGAAGGTGAATCCATATATGTCATAGGTCCGGGATATGTAGGCATCCTGTTGGCATTTAGTGGTTGAGTTGATTTGAATGGAAATACATCCTCCTTAAAAACAACATCTCTACATATGAAGAACACTTTGCGTGAAAGGCTATATAGCTTGTATCCCTTTTATGTGCTGGAATATCCCATATGTATTGCTGCTTCAGATCTTGTAATAAATTTATCTCCCTTGGTCCCAGTGTTTGTTGCATAACACAAGCTGCCTGTGACTCTCAAATAACTCAGATTGGATTTTCTGCCAAAGAAAACTTCAAATGGTGATTTGTTCCCCAATACTGGGGATGATATCCTATTGATGAGATACACAACATCAACAACACAATACCCCAAAATCTTAGAGGGAGCCCTGCTTGAAATCTCAGTGCCCTGGCCATTTCAAGTATATGTTTGTGTTTTCGTTCGACTACTCCATTTTGCTGGGGAGTCTGAACACAAGAACTCTGGTGTATGATCCCTGCATTACTGAACAAAGCTTTGCAGAAAGAATTAAAAACCTCAGTTCCATTATCACATCTAAGAAACTTTATTGATGCATTAAACTGAGTTTGTACAAGCAGCAGAAATTCCTTAAGAACAGTACTAACATCACTTTTCAGATGTAATAGGAATACCCATACCATTCTACTACAATCATCCACCAAAGTAAGAAAATATCTGCAACCATCAAAAGTAGGAACCCTATATGGACCCCAAACATCTGCATGTACCAAGTCAAAAAGGCTTTGAAGCTCTACTATGGCTTATGGGAAAAGTTACCTTGTCTGCTTAGCTAGAGGACATACAGTACAATACTTAGTGTTATTCATGTTACTTCTAACTAAAGAAAGTTGTTTTAATATCCTTCCCGTGACATGCCATAGCTCCTCCTCATCATGTACTGTTAGGAACACTGAAGGAACTGTTGATGATGGCCTTTTATTCTTTGAGTACCAATGATACAGATCCTCTTCCATTTTACCGATCCCCTTCACCTTCCCATTGTGAAGGTCCTGCATTAGACAAAAATCAGGATAGAATGCCATGAGGCATCTCAGCTCCCTTGTCAACTTTGCTACTGATAACAAATTGAACTTGAATTCAGGGACACATAAAACATTATGTATGATTCCTTGTAACAATTCAGAACTTCCTATGTGAGTAATGGGAACTCTACTGCCATTAGGTAATAGCACCTTCTGATTTTCATGTTTAGTTGTTGTAGATAACATATCATTATCTCCCACCATATGATTGGTAGCACTGCTATCTACAATCCACTTATCATTCCTATCATTAGGAGTAGAGGGAGTAACAATACCTGATGCATTAGCTGCTGCTTCTGTCTCAGTATTGTTACCTTTGTTCAGCATCTTTAAGATTTGATTATATTGATCCTGTGTGAATACCATGGGTGCTGGAATTGCATTCATACTTGTTGCACCTTCACCTGTAACAACATTATTCATCATTCCTTGACCTTGATCAACAACTTGATTCCCACCACTAATGAGGTCTGAACTGTGATGTTCTTTACCAGGAAAACATCCATGTCGATTAGGGGTAAATCCTTGATTATAGACTCCAGGACTGTAATTCCCAAGATAATACTGGCCTGGGATCACATTAGTGTTTTGAACCATTTGTCTACCAAATGACATCACATTGTTCGTAGATGCTCCACTATTCTTTCTTCCTTTATAGTTTGGGGGGTAACCAACCAAGTGGTAACAATTCTCCTTGGTATGACCTTTTAGTTTGCAATGTTCACAAAATAGATTGAAGTTCCTTCTTGGTTTCTGTGTTCCACCTTTTGCACTCCATAGTGCTGTAATGTCATTCCCTTTTACTATGGAATTAACTCCAGATGTTGGTGTCAATTGACTCTCACTTTCAATAATCATTGCATATGCTTGATTCAAGGTTGGTTCTGTTGTTTTCATGAGAATTTGACACCTCGCTTGGTCATATGAGTCGTTTAATCCACTGAGAAACTGAAGCAGCCGTTGTTGTAAAAAATGCTCTACATTTTCCTTGGATTTTGGACAACCACAGTTTGGGGAAGGTACCATCGCGTCATATTCTGCCCATAGCCTTGTGAAATACATGGAAACAAAGTTTGTTCCTTGAAAAATTGTTGCAATTTCTCGATGTAACTGAAATATACGCACTCTGTTTACCTTGTCAAACCACTCCCTCAGATCTTCCCATACAAGATGCGCATCAGATGCATAAAAATTCCACTGAATAAGTGCGGCGCAACTGTGTTCATTATCCATGAAAGGACAATCGCATTGCATGTTTCCCAGTGCTCATGAAATTCAACATCAAATAATTCCTTTCTACAAGTTCCAGTTACAAAACCTAATTTCCGTTTGTCTTGAAGTGCTATACGCATCGACCTTCGCCATAGTCCATAATTCTCAGATCCGAACCCGGAGTGTCCGATGGATGCACAAAAAATGGATGCGTGTGATTATTTTAGCTTCAATTCCTATAGTTGCGACTCCTATTCCATATTCAATCTCCATTTCAGCTGAATTGGGCATGAATTACAAAACCCTAGCTTTGCGAATTGTGAGTTTGGAAAGATTTCTTCACGATTCTGCAGGAAATTGGAAATGCAATAAACTTCGATAATTAGGTGAGTCGTGAGTATAATCCCGATCGATTCTTACAGCTCTGATACCATGTTTAGAGCTTGAGAGCTCTGTTAATTTCGAAAAAGAAGAAGAAGAGAAATGACGAAGAGAAGGAAGAAGATTCTGGAAAATTATTTCACTAACTAAGTTTTACAATATACTGTACATGGTTTTATACTAAAATAATTGACCTCTTAATTAGTGTTGCTAACTCTAACTAATTGTGCCAGCTCATTTACACCTCAGCATCCCTCAACAACTTAAAATGTTAATTTACCTTATTTACACTATGTAATTTTTCAATAAAAGAGGTTGAATTCCTTCACTCCACTTAAATTTGCCACTGTCCATGATCCCATGAAACATATTGAGATTGATTTCTATTTTTTGCAGAGGGTAAAGCCGATTGATAGGCTGGTTTCCTTGGATTTAGTCTATACCTCTTTTCAAATTGCTGATATATTTGACCAAGCCCTCGATTGGTGTCCAGCGACATGCCTTGATATATCCAGTTGGGAATGACACTCCCTTTCAGCTTCTGCGAGGTGTGTTGGGGTGGATTTCCGGTCTGGCCCAAATGGAACAACGTAAATAAACCCACTCAAGCCCAGCACAAAGCCCATTCTAGAAGCAGTTCACGTCTAATTTCATGGAATTTTTACATTCCTATACACTTGCGATGAACCAAGGGGTATTTTATGAATTTAGACTCCGTTCTAGGCTTAATATCCCTAAAAGACTAATTTTAAATACCTCAATTTGCGTGCGCATTCCGGGCGTGAAACCGGAAAGCTTTTATGTAAAAATATAAGAAATAGTAATTTCTAGAATTTAAATTTGATTATAGTTGACTTTGGTCAACATTTTAAGTAAACGGACCTGGATCTGTGTTCCGACAATCCCGGGAGGTCCGCAGTAAAATATGGGACTCGAGCGTATGCCCGGAAATGAATTCCGAGGTCCCAAGCCTTAGAATTTATTTTTTGAAAGAAATTATTTTGCTGAAATAAGTATGAAATAAAGAAAAGAATTAACGTTTGAAATCATTGGTATCAGACCTGTATTCTGGTTCCAGAGCCCGGTATAGGTTTCTTATGATGTTTATAGTTTAACTGTGAAATTTGGTGAAAAATAGAGTTCGTTTGACGTGATTCGGACATCCGGTTGAAAAGTTATGAACTATAAGAGTTCTTGATTAAAATGATGAGTTTTGAGATTTAATTCGTAGTTTTACATCTTATTTTCATAATTTGATCGCACGAGCAAGTCCGTATGATATTTTTACACTTGCATGCATGTTTTGTTTAGAGCCCCGAGGGCCCGGGTGAGTTTCGGATAAGCCACGGGATGTTTTTCCACTTGAAAGAGTGCTGGTTTTTCTGCTGTCAGTGCACAGCCCTTTTGTGCATTGCATCCACACCCCTTTGAACGCGAATGCACAGAGTAAAAATGCTGGGGGGTCATTTTGTTCTATGCGAATGCCCCCCCCCCCCAGATGCAAATGCATAGAGTAGTTGGGACCTGGGGAGGGAGAGGGCTAATTTACCCTACGCAAACGCACAGGGTAGGACGGGAACGCATAGGCCTAAGGTATTAAGCCTATGCGAACGCGGCCAAAGGCACGCGAACACATAGAGTGTTTGCCCAGGCAGTATATAAATAATTTAAAAACGGGCAGAACCCTTTCTTCTTCATATTTTAGAACCCCACAACTTTAGGAACGATCTTCTTCACCAAATATCATCCCCAAGTCATAGGTAACCAATTCTAAATTTCACTCTTTCAATTCCTTATTGTTTTTCATCACTTTTAAATCAAAAACTAAGAATTTTCATGGTAAAATTGAGGGTTTGGGTAGAATTAGGGAATTTGTAAAAATCAAATTTTTACTTCGAATTGAGGTCGGATTTCGAAACTAATTCTATATTTGCGTTCGTGGGTGTGTCACGACCCAAAATCCTGACTCAAGTCGTGATGGCGCCCAACATCGGGGTCAGGCAAGCCAACAATTTTTACTAGAGAGATTATCCTTATTTGAAAAATCAACCACACACTTACCAAATTTTAAGCTTAGAACATTTAAGTAGAAATAGATAAATTAACCAACTTAAGTAAATGTAGCCACAAGGATCATGAAATAATATATATAGTCCCAAAAATATAAAGTCTACTATGTGTGTGCCAGGAACTAGTGTCACAAGTCTATAAGCGAACTAGTAGAATATGCCAAAGATGATATAAACTGTTCTACTATCTGAAAGAAGTAGATAGAAATAAACAAAGATAACTCCATAGTGCTGATGAGAATCGCCAAGGGAAGCAGCTCACCGTGGAGTCAGGTCCAGAATATACTCCCAGGGTCAAGCTCCGGTCGGATAACCAGATGCACCAGCCTCAAAACCTGTACAATTAAGTACAGAAGCGTAGTATGAGTACATAAACAGATATGTACCCAGTGAGTATCCCGCCTAACCTCGAAGAAGTAGTGACGAGAGGTCGACGTGATACTTACTAGGGTCAGACAATGTGGAATAAGTACAGGCTAACCAGTAATAGCAATAATGAAAAGTAATAAGAAAAATGAGCTTCAAATAACAATCTCTAGTACCCTCACGCCATCCTTTTCCATGGAGTACAAGCTATTTAACCTTCTTTCTTTTCATGAAATCAACAGTTACAATTACAGGGCTTCTCACAAATTACCAAACATATAACAGGCTATGAACGTACGGTAATTGCGACGTGAAAGGTAAAGGTACACTGCCGAGGGTCGAATGGCCCGAACCATAGATGCATCTATCTGCCCCGCTCGCAAATCGAACATGCGACACGGTTAATATAATACTAAGACCACCCCCGCTCGCGAATCATTCATGCGACTCGGGTTAATATAATACTAGGACTACCCCGCTCGCGAATCATCCATGCGACTCGGGTGCCCATATAAATTCATGATTAGCAGGAGATTCAAGATAATTTAGCAGGAAACATACTAACATGGTGAGAATTTAGAAATGTCAACTTCGAAGCATAACCCCTTAGGTCTTCATGAATTAAACTAACTTTGGGGTAGAATTTACTTACCTCTTAGTGGTTGGGTAGTGGAGCCCTTTTCCCAAGATCTCAAAGTGTTTAATGGAGGAAAGAGTGAAGAAAACAATGAAGAATCCCGTATTTAAGAAATACACGGCCTGACAGTGGTTCCGCACCTGCGGCTCAAGGACCGCAACTACGAGCAAATGTTTGCACCTGCGGAAATGGACGAGGAAGCCTGGGCCCGCACCTGCGAAGGGGAGACTGCACCTGCGGCTCCGCTCCTACGGAACTTTGTCCGCACCTGCGAGAAATGGACTGCCCGCTGGGGGTCGCACTTTCGAGGATTGGACCGCAGGAGCGGCCCCGCACCTGCGACTGGGCAACCGCACCTGCGGTCACACCAGAACAGGTGCACCAACAGCTATTTCAGCTGGTTTTTGGCCTCGTGTGGTGTCTGGGAGGCACCTGGGCCCACCCGAGCCCCCATCCAAATATACCAACAAGTCCCAAATCATAATACGGACTCGCTCGAGCTTTCCGAACGCTCAAAACAACACTAAATCTCAAAATCGCATCCCAAAACCCCTGGAATCATAACTTAGGAACTTCAAGTTTTCTAGACTTCGCTAACAACGCGCCGAATCGACCTATACTACTCGGAATGATACCAAATTTTGCAAGCAAGTCATAAATGACATAACGGAACTATTCCCGATCTCGAAATTCCGTTCAGACCTCGATAACACAAAAACACGTCCCAAACCACAATAGAAACTTAAGGAACTCTTATTTCAATATTGGGCGCCGAAACGCTCCCGGGTCATCAGAAACCCATTCCGAACATACGCCCAAGTCCGAAATCATCATACAAAGCTACCGGAACCGTCGAAACTCGATTCTGAGGCTGTTTACGGAAAATATTGACCGAAGTCAAACTTGGCCTTAAACGCCAACCTGAAGTAACCAAGTGTTCCAATATTTCTCTAAACACTTCTGAATCCCGGACCACTCGCCCCCGCAAGTCATAAATCACAATAAGCCGCTATAGGAAGTTTCATTTAGGGGAACGGGGTCCTATAACACGAAATGACCGGTCGGGTCGTTACAAGGTGAATGGGTGAACTTAATTTGGTCCGAACCCCGAGATTAGACCAAGCGGGCCAGGGGTCGGGTTTTCACTTTTTTTGAGAAAACATAGGAAAAATTACCTGTTAAACATGATTCCTTTCCCGTTCCCAACTTAATTAATTCTTGTCTTAATTGTTCTATGTTCATTATTGTTTCTATGACTACGTCTTGTTATTTTGTTGTTAAATATTGTTGTGGTTATTTTGGAAAGAGTATTGGTTGTTTTAGCTGGTTCCCTTGTGGTGCAAAATGGTTGAGCGGTTTGGCATTGTTTTTACGAGATATATATATATATATATATATATATATATATATATATATATATATATATATATATATATATATATATATATACATACATACATATTCATGTTCCTGTTGGTTTCATGGTTGAGAGGATATTGATGAAGTTATGAGAAAAATACAGTTTCTTATTGATATGAGATGTCCGGTGGGAGCGGGTTACACGCCGCAACAAGGAGTGATAAGGGTGGACAAGTGGGATCGGGTTGCACGTCGCAACAGGAGTAATAAGGGTGATATATTTAGGGAGGAGAAATAAGGGTGGACAAGTGGGAGCGGGTTGCACATCGTGACAAGGAGAAATAAGGGAGGACATTTATATGTTTACTTAATTTCAAAGAAAATAAAGATTTGAAAGGCTTAAATGTTTATTTTACTATTCTTCATATATTCGGCACTACTTTTATTTAAAGTTAAAGTTTCGAAACTTGGAAATTATTGATAATGGTTATAGATGAGGCCTGGAAAAGGCGGCTGAGTTATTTTATTGTTGTTGCAGTACTAAACTATTTATTTAGATTTCCTTCTTGCTTTATATATTATTGTTACAGGTTATATTGCTAAAGCCCCGCCGTAGCCTCGTGACTACTTCATCGAGGTTAGGCTCGGCACTTACTCAGTACATGGGGTCGGTTGTACTGATACTACACTCTGCACTCTTTTGTGCAGATCCAGGTACCGGTAAGCAGTAGAGATATTTAGAGCGGCTATTCATTAATTCGGAGACACGAAGTATATCTGCCGGCATTCGCAGATCCCGAGAGTCTTCTCCTATTTTCATAAATGCTTTTTTATTACATTAAGAATAGTTACATTATTTCTTTCAGCCAAGTATTTGTGGTATTCTTTAGTATTTCGTGAATTGTGACACCAGACTCTGGGTAGTTTTTGGGTTTCTCTAGAGAATTAGTTCGTGGCTCGATGTAGTTAATTGTTTATTATTTTTATATATTGTGAATTATTCATTTAAAGCCATTAGATTGAGTATTAATTTAAGATTTTTTTATCCTGTTTAAATGGTTAATTAAAGGAAATAGTTAAGTGAACTCTAACATTGGATTGCCTAGCAAGTGTGGTGTTAGGTGCAATCACGATCCCTAAGGTTAAGAATTTGGGTCGTGACAAGTTGGTATCAGATCCCTAGGTTTCTTAGATCTCACAATTCACGAACAAACTTGGTAGAGTCTGAAGGATCGGTACAAAGACGTCTGTACTTATCTCTCAGAGGCTATGAAGTTAGGAACAATTTCACTTCTATTCTACTATATCGTGCGAATTTATGCTACCATTGATGATTGAACTTGTCTATTCTTGTCCTCTCACAAATATCGACAACACGCAAAACGTCTACAACGGGACAAGAGATGAACCCCCAATGACAGCTACACTTAGGGGAAGAGACAGAAGCAGAGCTCATTCTAAAGCTCGAACATCAACACCTATTCTACAGTCTCAAATGGATCTAGACGCGGAGGTTCTAGCTCAGTCGGTACATGTTGGACTAATATAGATTCCAGAAGGATTTATAGCTACTCCAATATTGCAAAACAAGGGAATAATTGAAAGCAATGGGGTTGATTTATATGAGCTATGAAGTTTAACATTGTGAATTATCAGACATTGTGACCTATGGATTCGTGCCAAGTAGGGAAGTCCAGTGTCAAGGAATAGATTGCGGGGTCATCTGTTATATCGGTTTGGGCTTGGAAGGTATAAGGCCTGAGATTTTTGCAAGAGATAAAGCCGCACTTGCGAAGGCTTACTCAGCGTGGAACTCACGGTTGCGGATTTTGGGTGTTCCAGAGGGAGTATAGTGGTTAACAAGCTTCTAGACGATATGGTTCGCGCCAAAGAATTATCTGTATAAAGCTCTACCTTTGAGATCATTTTGTATCAATAGGGATAAGAGTTACCCCAAAGAATAATGAAGAGCATATGAATAAATGGGGTGGCTCAGCAGTGTTGAGTTAGCATAGTAAAAGAAAGAATGGGCCGCCGGTGTTTGTAGCGAACCCATGAAGAGGACGACCAGCGTATGCAACACCAACTACTTGACTCAGTTCTCATAAATGCTATTGAAAGGCTTGTTTCTCGAACTCTGCATAATGCGTGGCGCATAAGGTTTGAACGATTGTGTCAGGTCACCATGACAACGTCAGAACATGCCATCAAGTTTGATAAGTTAGTCTGTCATACTCCTACTTCGGTTCATATAGCCAGAGAGCAAGTTCACGGACTCATTAAAGGACTCAAATATGATACTAAATTTTTCTTGTACGACTCAGGGAAGGATGATACTTCATCTCGGCAAGTGATAGAAATTGTCCTAGACTTTGGAGAGTCATATTTCATCAGAACACTCAGGCTACGTGCCCAATTGCAATTATAACTCAACTCATATGACCAACTAAGGAAAAAGGAGTCGGAATGTCGAAAGTGGAGGTTAGATTCCTAGAGGTAGAGACCCAGTCTATTGATATATTTTCCATGGTATGGCTGAGGTCGTTACATTAAATGGTGTCATTACAAGAACAATCTCTAATTATTATAAAGTGATGATTTCCTGAACTTAATACGGGTATGCATATCAAATAAAATTCTTCTAATATGCTCCACTCTCGGGTGAACTTCATAACTCAAAAATCTACTTATGTGAATACATGTATTGAGAAAATCTATGGATATAGCTATGTTTATCATTAGGTGTTGTAGTTTTGTTTAACGGAAAATATTTAAAAGAAGAAAAATGGAAAGTTTCGATTGGCACGATATTCACACTACTTGTGATTCAGAATTAAGGGAGAGATCCTTGTATTTTAATATGATTTGAGATGTTTAAATCCGGCTACGAGCCACGATGGAAGTTATGTAAGGACGAGGTCCTTGTGATGTAAATTCTTGTGTTTAAGTTCTCCCTTGTGAATTAAACTTTTACTATAGTACTGGTAGGGAGTCATGACTGTTAGGCTTATTCAACAATTTATGTATAAATGAATAAATAATAATAAAATTAATACTAATAATAAGTAAATAAATAAATTAATAAATTAACTGTGCATAATTTTCCAAATCCGTGTTATAATTATTGAGCTTTGACCTACGAGGTATGTGCACGCCCGTGTGGCGTTAAATTGGACATGTTAATTCGGGTATATAATTCTGAGGTCTTCATAAATCGCATCTCAATATCAGTATTGTGAAGGGTAGAAAGGGGATTATTGTTACGTGAAGTTATTGGGTGATTCTGTAACAAATTATGAACAACTATTAAGATCATATTGAGCCGAAAGGGTGTTCCATTCAAATGGTCAGACGAGTGTGGGTGGAACTTTCAGAAGCTCAAGATGTATTTGACTACAACGCCAATGTTGGTGACGCCCACATGTTCAGGATTGTGCACGGTGTATTGTGGCGCATCTCGTATTGGATTAGGTACAATATTAATGCATGATGGCAAGGTGATGGCATATGCGTCTCGGCAGCTGAAGGTCCATGAGAAGAATTACCCTATTCATGACATAGAGTTGGCAGCCATTGTTCAGGCATTGAAAATTTGGAGGCATTATCTTTATCGCGTGCCATGTGAGGTTTTTACTGACCATCGCAACCTCCGGTACTTATTCAAGCAGAAACATCTAAATTTGAGGCAGCGGAGATGGTTAGAGTTACTAAAAGATTATGATGTCACTATATTGTATCACCCAAGGAAGGCCAATGTGGTGGTCGATGCATTGAGTAGAAATGCGGTGAGTATGGGCAGCCTTGTGTATATTCCAGTTGGTGAGAGACTGTTGGCTTCAGATATTCAGACTTTGGCTAATCAATTCGTGAGGTTGGATATTTCACCAGGCAGTGTTCTAGCTTGTACAGTCGCCCGGGCATCTTTAATTGAGAGTATCAGAGAGCAGCAGGATGATGACCTGTATTTGATGGTCCTTAGGGACATAGTTCGGCACGGTGGTGTCAAGAAGGTTACCGTTGGAGATGACGGTGTTTTGAGGATGCATGGTCGTATATGTGTGCCTAATGTTGACGGCCTTCGTGAGTTGATCCTTGAGGAGGCTCACAGTTCTAAGTATTCTATTCACCCTGGTGCAGCCAAAAGGTATCAGGATTTGAAACAACATTATTGGTGGAGAAGGATGAAAAAGAAAAGGATATTGTCGCATATGTGGCTCATTTCTTGAATTGTCAGTAAGTGAAGTATGAAAATCAAAGACCCGGTGGTTAACTTCAGCAGATAGAGATTCCTGAGTGAAAGTGAGAGCGTATCACTATGGACTCCGTTGTTGGACTCCCACGGACTCAGAGGAAATTTGAATCAGTTTGGGTTATTGTAGATAGGCTGACTAAATCAGCACATTTCATTCCTGTGGCAAGTACTTATACTTTAGAGCGATTGGTTGAGTTACATATTCGGGAGATAGTTATCCTTCATGGTGTGCCCGTGTCTATCATTTCTGATCGAGGTACGCAGTATTTACTTCGCACTTTTGGAGAGCAGTTCAACGTGAGTTGGGTACCTGAGTGGAGTTGAGTACAACATTTCACCCCAGACGGACGGGCAATCCAAGCGTACCATTCAGATATTTGAGGATATGATCCGCGCTTGTATTATTGACTTTGGAGGTTCGTAGGATCGGTTCTTGCCATTAGTGGAGTTTGCTTCTAATAATAGCTATCAGTCGAGCATTCAGATTTCTCCTTATGAGGCTTTATATGGTAGACGGTGCAGATCGCCAGTTGGATGGTTCGAGCTGGGAGAGGCTAGGTCACTAGGTACAGACTTAGTTCAGGAGGCCTTGGATAAGGTCAAGACTATTCAGGAGAGACTTCGTGCAACTCCATCTAGGCAAAAGAGTTATGCCGATCGTAAAGTTCGTTATGTTGCATTCATGGTTGGAGAAAGAGTATTTCTTCGTGTCTCGCCCATGAAGGGTGTTATGAGATTTGGGAAGAAGGGGTAAGTTGAGCCCTAGGTATATCGGACCGTTTGAGATTCTTGATAGAGTGGGGGAAGTAGATTATAGACTCGCGTTGCCTCCAGGTTTATCCACAGAACATCCAGTATTCCACGTGTCTATGCTCCGGAAATATCATGGTGACCCGTCCCACGTGTTAGACTTCAGCTCTGTCCAATTGGACAAAGACTTGACTTATGAGGAGGAGCCGGTTGCCATTTTAGACCGGCGGGTTTGTCAGTTGAGATTTAAGAGTTATCCTTCAGTTCGAGTGCAGTGGAGAGGCCGGCCCGTTGAGGTAGCTACTTGGGAGTCCGAGTTGGACATGCAGAGTAGATATCCACAATTGTTCGCCAATTCAGGTAATTTTCTATATCTGTTCGAGGACGAACATTTGTTTTAGAGGTGGAGATTGTGATGACCCAAGGGGTCATTTTATTAATTTAGACTCCGTTCTAGGATTAATAGCCCTAAAAGACTAATTTTAAATACCTCGATTTGCGTGCATAGTCCGGGAATGAAACCGGAAAGCTTTTATGTGAAAATATGAGAAATAGTAATTTCTAAAATTTAAATTTGATTATAGTTGACTTTGTTCAACATTTTGAGTAAATGGACCCGGATCTGTGTCCTGACGATCTTAGGAGGTTCGCAGTAAAATATGCGACTCGGGCGTATGCCCGGAAATGAATTCCGAGGTCCCAAGCCTTATAAATCTATTCTTGAAAGAAATTGTTTTGCTGAAATAATTATGAAATAAAGAAAAGAATTAATGTTTGAAATCATTGGTATCGGGCCCATATTCTGATGCCGGAGCACGATACAAGTTCTTTATGATGTTTAAAGGTTAACCGTGAAATTTGGTGAAAAAAGAAGTTCGTTTGACATGATTTGGATATCCGGTTGAAAAGTTATGAACTATAAGAGTTCTTGATGAAAATGATGAGTTTTGAGGTTTAATTCATAGTTTTACATGTTATTTCATGATTTGATGTTTTGTTTAGAGCCCCGAGGGCTCGGGTGAGTTTCGGATAGGACACGGTATGTTTTTACACTTGAAAGAGTGCTGGTTTTTCTGCTGTCAGCGCACAGTCGTTTTGTGCATTGCGTTCGCACCCCTTTGAATGCGAACGCACAGAGTAAAAATGCTGGGGGGTCGTTTTGTTCTATGCGAACGCACCCCCCAGATGCGAATGCATAGAGTAGTTGGGACCTGGGGAGGGAGGGGGTCATGGAACTAGGCTAGCCAACCATTACAGACTATCATAATATTTCATAATTTCCCAAAATTTAGCTGATTTTAATACATCAAAATGAGATGAACAATTTATACCCTTCCCCAGAACCTGGAGTCAACTGTCATGAGCATCGAGGACTGTAAATACAATGTACAACACGGTGACTTGCTACTACAATATCCTGAAGTACAAAAGACAAAAACTATGCACTAAGGAAAGGAAAGGAGGTGAGCTGCGGATGCTAAGCAGCTACCTCGATCCTCGAACAAACTCCAGGCACGCCCGAAAATCAACTAGTGAGATGGTCTGGTACCTGGATTTGCACACAGAGGTGCAGGGAGTAACGTGAGTACGCCAACTCAGTAAGTAATCAAAGTAACTAAAAACTTGAGTGTAGTGACGAGCATTTATAAATCATGTAAATCCATATAATGAATAATAGTGGAAATGAATAGGTCAAGTCATGAATCTACATTACGAATATTTCATAAAACTCCAGTTTCCATTAAAAATCTCGCATAAAATCATTTGTCCAGCATTATCATCAGAGGCTCAGTGTAAAGAAGAGTGAAAAACAACAGTTTCATAAAATATAAGCCCCTCGGGCACAATATCACTCACAATAAAGCCTCTCAGGCAAGCCTATCAGTCATTCATGACTCCACTATCAGTATTTCATGCTCACACTGGACACTCGTACTCAGCAAGTACCAGGAATGCGCAAAAATGGACTTTTAAAACATTCTGCCCAGCACTAAATATTAACTCACTGCGATCGCGGGACTACCCACGCTATCGCGAAGAACAAACTTACTACCTCCAAATATTACCCATTGCGATCGCACCATTCCCCACGCGATCGTGAAGCTTCGACTCCCTGACCTATGCGATCGCGTTCCCATTCACGCGGTCGCGAAGAACAATTGCAACAACCTCACGCGCCCCCTTTTTCTTCTACGCTATCGCACAAGGAACCACGTGACCGTACTGCTCTGGCTGCCCAACCTATGCGATCGCAAACCTTATTACGCAATCACATAGAACAAATCTGCCTGCCTCAAACTTTACTCTACGCGATCGCGGATGAACTCACGCGATCGCAATGAACAAACCACTACTGCTAAAACACTAGAAAACCAGCAATCGCCCAAAGACCCAAAGTGCCCGTTTGAGTATCCGAAACACACCCGAGGCCTCTGGGACCTCAACCAAACCTACCAACATACCCCATAACATCATTCAAACTTATTTGAGCCTTCGAAAAACAAAAAATAACACAAAAATACTAAAATCACATCAAATTCAAGCCTATGAACTTTGAAACTTCTAAATTTCGCCAATGATGCCGAACCCAACCGAAACACATCCGATTAACCTGAAAATCTGCACACATATCCAAAATGACATTATGAACCCGATCCAACTGTCGGAATTCCATTTCGACCCCGATAGTCTTTTTTCCCATGCCGACCGAAAATCGTCCAAAAACTAACTTTCGCCATTTCAAGCCTAATTTTACACCGGACATCAAAACTTCATTCCGAACACACTCCTAAGTCCCAAATAACCTAAAGAAGCTATACGAGCCATAAAATCCACATTCCGAAGTTGTTTGCCAATAAGTCAACTCCCAGTTGGCTTTTTCAACTATTAAGCTAATTTAAGAGACTAAGTGTCTCAGTTCTCACCATGAACACTCCGAACCTGAACCAACCAACCCAATACAACATAAATAGGCTTAGCAACATATGATAAAGCAAAATCGGGGGAAACGGGGCTAATCTCACGGAACGACCGGCCGGGTCGTTACATCCTCCCCCTCTTAAAAAACGTTCGTCCTCGAACGAGTCTAGAAACATACCTGGAGTCTCGAATAAGTGAGGATATCTGCTTCGAATCTCCCGCTCGGTCTCCTAGGTGGCATCCTCCACCGCTGCCTTCTCCATTGAACCTTCACTGAAGCTATATCCTTAGACCTCAGCTTTCTGACCTAACGACCCAAAATAGCCATTGGCTCTACCTTATATGACATATCACCCTCGAGCTGAACCGTGCTGAAGTCCAAAACATGAGACGGGTCACTAACATACTTCCGAAGCATCGAAACATGGATCACCGGATGAATACTCGATAATCTGGGAGGCATGGCAAGCCTATAAGACACCTCCCCAATCCTCTGCAGAACCTCAAAAGGCCCAATAAACCGAGGACACAGCTTTCCCATGTTCCCGAACCTCATAACACCCTGCATAGGTGACACCTTCAGCAGCACCTTATCCCCAACAATGAAAGACTCATCTCGGACCTTCCGGTCCGCATAACTCTTCTGCCTAGACTGCACCGTGAGAAGCCGCTCCTAAATCAACTTCACCTTACCCAATGCATCCTAAACCAAGTCTGTGCCCAATAGCCTAGCCTCGCCCGGCTCAAACCAACCAACCGAAGATCTACACCCCCTATCATATAAAGCCTCATACGGAGCCATCTGGATACTCGACTGATAACTATTATTATAAGCAAACTCCGCGAGTGGAAGAAACCGATCCAATGAACCCCTAAAATCAACGACACAGGCACGCAACATATCCTCCCAAATCTGAATAGTACGCTCCAACTGACCATCGGTCTGAGGATGAAATGCTATGCTCAACTCAACCTGAGTACCTAACTCCCCCTGCACGGCCCTCCAAAACTGAGATGTGAACTGAGTGCCTCTGTCAGAAATGATAGAAACTGGAACCCTATGCAATCAGACAATCTCCCTGATATAAATCTCAGCTAACCGTTCCGAAGAATAAGTAGTACCAACAGGAATGAAGTGCGCAGACTTGGTCAACCGATCCACAATAACCCATATAGCATCAAACCTCCTCAAAGTCCGTGGGAGCCCAACTACGAAGTCCATGGTGATTCGCTCCCACTTCCACTCCGAAATATCTAATCTCTGAACCAATCCACCTGGTCTCTGGTGCTCATACTTGACCTGCTGACAGTTGAGACACCGAGACACAAGCTCAACAATACCTCTCTTCATCCGCCTCCACCAATAATGCTGTCACAGATCCTGATACATCTTTGCGGCACCCGGATAGATGGAATATCGCGAACTATGGGCCTTAGCTAGAATCAAATCTCGAAGTCCATCCACATTGGGCACGCAAATACGGCCCTGCATCCTCATGACCCCATCATCACCAATAACCACATCCCTGGCATCACCGCGACAGACCCTGTCCTGAAGAACGAGCAAGTATGGATCATCATACTGACGTGCTCTAATATGATCATAAGGAGAAGACCTAGAGGCTACACAAGCCAATACCCACGGGGGCTCTGATAGATCCAATCTCACCAACTGACCCGCTAAAGCCTGAACATCAAGTGCCAATGGCCGCTCTGCTACTAAAAGGTAGGCGACAAACTCCCCGCTCTGCGACTCAGGGCATTGGCCACTACATTGGCCTTCCCCGGATGGTATAAAATAGTGAGGTCATAATATTTGAGAAGCTCCAACCATCTCCTCTGACGCAAATTCAGTTCCTTCTTCTTAAGAAGATGCTGCAAACTATGGTGATCAGTGAAAATCCCACAATGCACTCCATATAAATAATGATGCCAAATATTCAAGGCGTGGACAATAGCTGCTAGCTCAAGATCGTGCACTGGATAATTCTTCTCATGCACCTTCAACTGTCTAGACGAGTAAGCAATCACCCTACCGTCCTGCATCAGAACCGCTCCAAGGCCAACTCTCGAGGCATCACAGTAAACTGTATAAGAACCTGAACCCGTAGGAAAAAGCAACACCGGAGTTGTAGTCAAAGCTGACTTGAGCTTCTGAAAGCTCTCCTCGCACTCCTCAATCCACCTGAACTGAGCACCCTTCTGGGTCAGTCTGGTCATAGGTGCTGTAATAGATGAAAATCCCTCTACGAATCGGTGTTAGTACCTTGCCAAACCAAGGAAACTACGAATCTCGGTAGCTGATGACGGTCTAGACCAGCTCTGCACCACCTCTACCTTCTTCGGATCAACCTGAATACCCTCACTAGACACCACGTGCCCCAAGAATGCTACTGAATAAAGCCAAAACTCACACTTCGAAAATTTAGCATACAATCTCTTCTCCCTCAAAGTCTAAAGCACAACTCTCAAATGCTGCTCATGATCCTCCCGGGATTGGGAATACACCAAAATATCGTCAACAAATACGATGACGAAAGAATCCAGATAAGGCCGGAATACACGGTGCATAAAGGTTGCTGGGGCATTGGTCAGCCCGAATGACATAACTAGAAACTCATAATGACCATATCTAGTTCTGAAAGAAGTCTTCGGAATGTCTGGCCCCCGAATCTTCAATTGGTGATAGCCGGAACGCAAGTCATTCTTGGAAAATACCCTGGCACCCTGCAACTGATCAAACAAGTCATTTATACAAGGAAAGGAATACTGGTTCTTCACCGTAAACCTGTTTAACTGCTGATAATCAATACACATACGCATAGAACCATCCTTCTTCTTCACAAACAACACTGGTGCACCCCAGGTTGACACACTAGGCCGAATGAACCCCTTATATAGGAGTTCCTGAAGCTGCTCCTTTAATTCCTTTAGTTCCATTGGTGCCATACGAAACGGTGGAATAGAAATAGGCTGAGTGCCTTGCACCAAGTCAATACCAAAGTCAATGTCCCTGTCGGTTGGCATGCCTGGCAGGTTTGCACGAAACACATCCAGAAAGTCATGGACCATACGAACCGAATCAATAGTGGGAGTCTCACCACTGACATCCCTCAAAAAAGACAAATACGATAAACACCCCTTCTCAACCATACATTGAGCCTTTAGGTAGGAAATCACCCTGTTAGGCACATACTCAGCAGAACCTCCCCACTCAACCCTCGGACATCCTGACATAGCTAAGGTCATGGTATTAGCGTGACAATCAAGAATAACATGACATAGAGATAACCAGTCCATGTCCAATATCACATCAAAATCGACCATGCTGAGCAACAGTAGGTCCACTTGGGTCTCCAGACCCCCAATAGATACCACACACGACCCATACACACGACCCACAACAATAGTATCGCCCACCGGGGTCGACAAATGAACAGATGTAACTAAAGACTCATGGGGCATATCCCGAAAATGGGCAAAATATGATGAAAATAGGAATATGTAGAACCAGGGTAAAATAAAGCCAAAGCATCTCGGCGACAGACTGAGACAATACCTGCGATCACTGCATCAGAGGCCATAACATCTGGCCTGGCTGGAAACGCATATATACGGTCCTGACCTCCACCTGCTCGATCTCCCCCTTTAGGGCGGCCTCTAGCTGACTAACTACCACCCCTGGCTGCCTGGGTGGGTGGTGAAATAACTGGAGCTGTAGTCGACTGCTGGCTCCTCAGCTGAGATAACCCTCCAAGAAGATGAGGACACTGCCTCCTCATATGCCCGAACTCTCCACACTCATAACAACTCCCTAGAGCTGGAGACGGGGACTGAAAAGAACCCCTAGCACTAGAATGGCCACTAGGAGAACCATGCATAGAGGAACCCTGAACTGATGGTGCTCGAGCTGCGCTCAGGGATGGAAGGGAACCAAATGAATAACGGCCTAGCAGAGAACTGCGGGGGCCATGCCCCGTAGATGCACCACTATGGGCTGGGCAGCTTGACCGAGGAGGCCTGAACGAACGATCTCTACCATGCTAAATCTGCCCTTGGAAGGAGCACCACTAGAACAACCCGATCCACGAGGCCTCTTGGCCTCCCTCTTTTCCTGCTCTTGGCGGAGAACCAACTCCATATCTCGAACAATATCAACAACCTGCTCGAAGGTAGCACCTGATACTCTCTCCCGAGTCATAAACAGGCGGAGCTGGTAAGTGAGGCCATCCACGAACCTCTTAATCCTCTCCCTATCAGTAGGGACCAACTCGTTGGCATGAAGATCCAACTCTGAAAACCACATCTCATACTGCGTCACTGATAGCTCCCCCTAACGCAGCTGCTCAAAATGCCTGCGCTGCTCCTCCCTGTGAGACTGGGGTACATACTTCTCCAAGAAGATAGTGGAGAAATGCTACCAGGTGAGGGGTGCTGAACCAACAAGCCTACACCTCTCAAAAGACTCCCACCAAGTGAAAGCAGCACCAGAAAACTTAAAAGTAGCAAACGAGACCCCACTGGTCTCCAGAATCCCGGCAGTACGAAGCATCCTCTGACGCTTATCCAGAAAACCCTAGGCATCCTCGCCCTCAGCACTACCGAATGACGAAGGCTGTAGTCTACTAAATCTATCCAAGTCTACGCTGCTCGTCCTCTAGCATAGCCGGAACCATGAAGTCCCGAACTGGGGCAACCGGCTGCACTGGAACCACCTCCGGTTTCCGGTGGCCCTGAGTAACCTGCTTAGGTGTCCGGGCAACTGGAGTCTAACTGCCTCTCCCGTCCTGAGAAGTAGTTGCAACTGCCTGAGCAAGGGTGGTACATACTGTCAAGATCTGAGCCAAGGTCTCCTGAAGACCCGGAATAACAATAGGCACTGTCGGTGCTTAAGCCTGTCCCGCTGGAGCATCTGCGGCAGGAACCTAATCCTGAATAGTAGGGGGATCAACTAATACTTCTCTGGCTGCTGCACGGGCTGGCCCCTACCTCTACCACGTCCTTGACCGCAGCCTCGACCTCTCACCGGTCTAGCATGTGGCGGATCACCCTAATTGGTAGCGCGAGTCCTCACCATCTGTGAGAGAATGAAACAACAGAAGTTTAGATTTCCAGAATCAACAAAATGGCACAACATAATTCAAGAAAAATGGGATTGTTCCTAAGGATTCTGCAGCCTCTCAAAGATAAGTACATACGTCTCCATACCGATCCGCAAGAGTCTACTAAACCTGCTCAAGACCGTTGAGTCCTATGTAACCTGGCTATGATAATACCTTGTCACGACCCAAAATCCTAAGCCGGCCGTGATGGCGCCTATCATGAAAGTAGGCTAGCCAACCATTACAGACTATCATAATATTTAATAATTTCCTAAAATTTAGTAGATTTTAAAACAGCAAAATGAGATGAACAATTTATGCACTTCCCCAAAATCTGGAATCAACGGTCATTAGCATCTAGGACTGTAAATACAATGTACAACAAGGTGACGTACTACTACAAAATCCTGAAGTACAAAAGACAAAAACTATGCACTGAGGAAAGAAAATGAGGTGAGCTGGGCACGCTTAGCAGCTACCTCGATACTCGAACAAACTCCAGGCGCGTCCAAAAATCAACTAGTCAGCTGGTCCGGTACCTGGATCTGCACACAGAGGTGCAGGGAGTAACGTGAGTACGCCAACTCAGTAAGTAATCAAAGTAATTAAAAACTTGAATGTAGTGACGAGCATTGATAAATCATTTAAATCCATATAATAAATAACATTGGAAATGAATAGGTCAAGTCAGGAATCTACATTCCGAATATTTCATAAAACTACAGTTTCCATTAAAAATATCGCATAAAATCATTTGTCCAACATTATCATCAGAGGCCCAGTATAAAGAAGAGTGAAAAAAGTAGTTTCATAAAATATAAGCCCCTCGGGCACAGTATCACTCATAATAAAGCCTCTCAAGCAAGCCTCTCAGTCACTCGTGACTCCAGTATCAGTATTTCATGCTCACACTAGACACTCGTACTCAGCAAGTACCAGGAATACACACAACTGTTGCGGCGGGCAGCCCGCTCCAACACATATATATATACATATCTATACTGCTGCGATGTGCAGCCCGATCCTTATAACATGCGCTGGGGCGTGCAACCCGATCCATATAACAGTCGACTGTGCCCACTAGGGGTGTACAGACTCCGGAGGGGCTCCTACAACCCAAGCGCTATATTTTCTACGGCGTGCAGCCCGATCCAATATGTATATTGCTGCGGCGTGCAACCCGATCCATATATAACATATATTGCTACGGCACACAACCCGATCCATATATAATCTATATTGCTGCGGTGTGCAACCGATCCATATGTAATATATAACATATATATATTGTTGCGGCGTTCAACCCGATCCATAAATATCCTCACATACTCGCTTCTCGACCTGGACATATATATTGCTGCGGCGTGCATCCCGATCCATAACTATCCTCACATAATCGGCTCTCGTCCTGACTCAGTCACCCCTCACAAGCCACTCGGGCAATTTATCTCAACTCACGGGACTCAGCCCAAAATACTTCTCAGAGTTTCAAAGTAGTATGATAATATTGAAAATAACAACAAGTGGTAAACATGACTGAGTTCACAGATGTTCTATCAGGATAGTGGTACAATAGTGTAAAAATACCTCTGAGGGTCTAAACAGGTCAGCACAAGGCCCCAAACATGGCTCACAACCCATAAACAAGTATAAATTTCATACAGGATATCACAAGGTTTCAATTCGAATACGCAGCTTAATAGTCTCTACGGGACAGACCAGGTCACAATTCCTATCAGTGCACTCCCCCACGCTCGTCACCTAGCATGTGCGTGACCTCATTTACCAAAACAATATCAAATACCGGGGTTTCATACCCTCAGGTTTGGAGTTACAATCGTTACTTACCTCAAAACAGCCCAAAAGCTACTCCGCGATGCTCTTGCCCCTCGAATTGGCTCCCAAATGCTCCAAATCTAACCAAAACCAGATTAACATCATCAATATATGCTAAAGAAACAAAACCCAATCGAAAGCTATCAATTTTAAGCACAATTTCCGAAATTGGCCAAACCCGAGCCCCAGGCCCATGTCTCGGAATTCGATAAAATTTACATCACCATAATCCTCATCCTCCCACGGTTCTATACATACCAAGAACACCAAAATCGGACCATAATTGCCCACTCAAATTCTCAAAAGAAATTTCCAATTCCATGCACTTAACCTCCCCAGTTTTGGGTTTAAATCCAACAATTTTCCCGTTTAATTACTTAGAAAATGACATAGAATCGAATTATGAAGTTGAAAATATTACCTCCAAGTGATTCCCTTCGATTTCCTCTTCAAAACCTCTCAAAGAGCTCCAAACCTGCTCAACAATGGAGGAATTTAGAAAAAATTGCGCAAAAATGGCCTTTTAAAGCATTCTGCCCAACACTAAATATTAACTCACTGCGATCGCGGGACTACCCACGCGATCACGAAGAACAAGATTACTGCCTCCAAATATTACCCATTGCGATCGCATCATTCCCCATGCGATCGCGAAGCTTCGACTCCCTGACCTATGCGATCGCGTTCCCATTCACGCGGTCCCGAACAACAATTGTTGCAACATTACGCGCCCCCTTTGTCTTCTACACGATCGGTTAAGGAACCACGCGACCGCACTACTCTGGCTGCCCAACCTATGCGATCGCAAACCTTATTACGCAATCACATAGAACAAATCTGCCTGCCTCAAACTTTACTCTACGCGATCGCGGATGAACTCACGTGATCGCAATGAACAAACCACTGCTGCTAAAACACCAGAAAACCAGCAATCTCCCAAAGACCAAAAGTGCCCGTTTGAGCATCCGAAACACACCCGAGGCCCACGGGACCTCAACCAAACCTACCAACATACCCCATAACATCATTCAAGCTTAGTCGAGCCTTAGAAAAACAAAAAACAACGCAAAAATACAAAAATCACATCAAATTCAAGCCTATGAATTTTGCAACTTCTAAATTTCGTCAATGATGCGGAACCCAACCAAAACCCATCCGATTGACCTGAAAGGTTGCACACATATCCAAAATGACATTACAAACCTGATCCAACTGTCGGAATTCCATTCCGACCCCGATAGCCTATTTTCCCCTACTGACCGGAAATCGTCAAAAAAACTAACTTTCGCCAATTCAAGCCTAATTCTACACTGAACATCAAAACTTCATTCCAAACACACTCCTAAGTCCCAAATCACCTAACGAACCTATCCGAGCCATAAAATCTACATTCCGTGGTCGTTTATCAATAAGTCAACTCCCAGTTGACTTTTTCAACTATTAAGCTAATTTAAGAGACTTAAGTGTCTCAGTTCTCACCACGACCACTCTGAACCCGAACCAACCGACCCAATACAACATAAATAGGCTAAGAAACATATGATAAAGCAGAAACGGGGGAAACGGGACTAATCTCACGGAAGGATCGGTCGGGTCGTTACAGGTTGATTTACCCTACACGAACGCACAGGGTTGGACGCGAATGCATACGCCTGAGGTATTAAGCCTATGCGAACGCGGCCAAAGGCATGCAAACGCATAGAGTGTTTGCCCAAGCAGTATATAAATAATTTAAAAACGGGCTGAACCCTTTCTTGTTCATATTTTCGAACCCCACCGCCCTAGGAACGATTTTCTTCACCAAATATCATCCCCAAGTCATAGGTAATCAATTATAAACTTCACTCTTTCAATTTATTATTGTTTTTCATCACTTTTAAATCAAAAACTAAGAATTTTCATGGTAAAAATTGAGGGTTTGGGTAAAATTAGGGAATTTTGTAAAATTCGAATTTTTACCTCGAATTGAGGTCGGACATCGAAAATAATTGTATATTTGGGTTCGTGGGTGAATGGGTGAACGTAATTTGGTCCGAACCCCGACATTAGACCAAGCGGACCCGGGGTCAGGTTTTCACTTTTTTTGAGAAAACTTAGGAAAAATTATGGTTTTTCAATAAAGTTAGTTCCTTTAGCATTAATTGATTATATTGAGTTAATTATGATTAGATTCGAGCAAGTTAGAGAAATATTCTAAGGAAAAAGCTATAATTGAGCAGTGAGTGGCCTACAAAATTGAGGTAAGTATTTGGTCTAACTTTGACTTGAGGGAATAGGAATCCCCAGTTGTTTGCTATGTGAAATGCATGTGTGTGGTGTATAAGTGAGGTGACGAGTATCTATGCACCACCAAATTGCCTGTTAAACACGGTCCCTTTCCTGTTCCCAACTTAATTGATTCTTGTCTTAATTGTTCTATGTTCATTATTGTTTCTATGACTACTTGGACCATTTATTTTGTTGTTAAATATTGTTGTGGTTATTTTGGAAAGAGTATTGGTTGTTTTAACTGGTTCCCTTGTGGTACAAAACGGTTGAGCGGTTTGGCCTAATTGTTGAGACAAAAATATTGTGAAAGGCTTGGCCTAAATTGTGAAATTTCTGAATAAATTGATATGACATTTCCTGTAGGAGCGGGTTGCATGATGCAACAAAGAGTGATAAGGGTGGGCAGGTGGGATCGGGTTGCACGCCGCAATAGGAGTAATAAGGGTGATATATTTGGGGAGGAGCAATAAGGTTGGATAGGATGGAGCGGGTTGAACGCCGCAACAAGGAGCAATAAGGGAGGACATTTATATTTTTACTGAATTTTAAAGAAAATAAAGATTTGATAGACTTAAATGTTTATTTTACTATTCTTCATATTTTCGACACTACTTTTATTTAAAGTTAAAGTTTGGAAACTTAGAAATTATTGTGACTTGATTACAGATGAGGCCTGGAAAAGGCGGCTGAGTTATTTTATTGTTGTTGCACTACTTCATCGAGGTTAGGCTCGGCACTTACTCAGTACATGGGGTCGGTTGTACTTATACTACACTCTGCACTCTTTTGTGCAGATCCAGGTACCGGCCAGCAGTAGAGATATTTAGAGCGGTTATTCATTTATTCAGAGACACGAGGTATATCTTCCGGCTTTCACAGATCCCGAGAGTCTTCTCCTATTTTCATAAAGGCGAAATGGCTTCCTGGCCACTTAAACTTGCATCACTTTGTAAAACCGATATATGAACTTTCGGGTTTCCCATTTGAACACCTTTACTTGAGAAAATGGCTACTAATAAACACTTGTGATGGTACGTGTTGTTCAATTACTGCTGACATGGATTTAATTTAATATTATCATCCATTCATTCACATTTTGTTGACACCTGGATGTTCAAGGTCTTTTTTTTTATCAAATTAATTTTTTCTACACATATCCTTCTACTCTCTCAGAACCCGCCGAAAAATACCTTACCAAACTGGGAATCAATCTGAAAAACTTTAGATTTTATCATCGGCAACGACTCCGGCGATTGTCTTTTTTCTATCTCACCCAATACCTTTCACTTTCATTGTTTATCATCTTCTCACCAAGAAAATATGAATTATCTGCAAAACCTTTTACCAAAAAAAATTACAAGGAAAATATCACCAAAACTAAAAGATAAAAATGACCACCTCCAAAGATCAACGAGAAAAATCATGAAGTAGTGAACAACTTTTACCATGATTGAAATCAGATCCAACTTTTCCCAACAAATCAGCAGATAATTTCAACAAATCAGAAAGCAGCGACTATGATCGAAATTAGACACAATTTTTTCCAACAATTCAGAAAATAATTTCAGAAAATCAGAAAGCAATGAACACTATTTGCTTTTCAATTTCTTGATCCCAAACCGAACAATTTCAGTATATCAACCTTAAGTTTATTATTCACATTTAAGATTCTCAATACACAAGTAAAAAAGCAGATATGTCGGTTTAATATGGAGCTTTGGAGTGTGATTTATCAATTTTTTTTGTTATGGACTTAGTTTGGAATAAAGGTGGAAGAGAGGGAAAAGGAAGAAGTAGAGAAATGGACGGGGGGATTACGGGGGTGGCGACAATTAAGGGGGGTAGGAGGGGGAAGGAAACATGAGTGAAGAAAAAGAAGGGGTAGGGGGTAAGCATACGGGGAGGTATGAATAGAGGTGGATCTTTTTTTATTTAGTTCTTATTAAATTTATCGTATTCACGCGCTTTATATCCGTGATTAATAGGCAATTGACTACATCAGCTATAATATTGCCACATAAGCATAATCAACGGTCAAAGGTGTTTATTAGTAGCCATTTTATCAAATAAAGGTGTTCAAATGGGAAACCCAAAAGTTCATATATCGGCGTTACAAAGTGATGCAAGTTTAAGTGTACAGGAAGCCATTTAGCCTTTCATAAACGCTGTTTTATTATATTCAGAAATGTTACATTATTTCTTTCAGCCAAGTATTTGCAGTATTCTTTAGTAGTTCGTGAATTGTGATATCAGACTCTGGGTAGTTTTTGAATTTCTCTATATAATTAGTTCGTGGCTCGGTGTAGTTAATTGTTTATTTTTTTAATAAATTGTCACTTATTCATTTAAAGCCATTAGATTGAGTATTAATTTAAAATTGTTTTATCCTATTTAAATGGTTAATTAAAGGAAATAGTTAAGCGAACTCTAACATTGGCTTGCTTAGCAAGTGTGGTGTTACGCCCCATCACGATCCCTAAGGTTGGGAATTTGGGTCGTGACAAGTTGGTATCAGAGCACTAGGTTGCTTAGGTCTCACAATTCACGAACAAACTTGGTAGAGTCTGAAGGATCGGTACACAGACGTCTGTACTTATCTCTCAGAGGCTATGAAGTTAGGAACAATTTCACTTCTATTCTACTCTATCGTGCGAATTTATGCTACCATTGATGATTGAACTTGTCTATTCTTGTCCTCTCACAAATATCGACAACACGCAAAACGTCTACAACGGGACAAGAGATGAACCCCCAATGACAGCTACACTTAGGGGAAGAGACAGAAGCAGAGCTCATTCTAAAGCTCGAACATCAACACCTATTCTACAGTCTCAAATGGATCTAGACGCGGAGGTTCTAGCTCAGTCGGTACATGTTGGACTAATATAGATTCCAGAAGGATTTATAGCTACTCCAATATTGCAAAACAAGGGAATAATTGAAAGCAACGGGGTTGATTTATATGAGCTATGAAGTTTAACATTGTGAATTATCAGACATTGTGACCTATGGCTTCGTGCCAAGTAGGGAAGTCCATTGTCAAGGAATAGATTGCGGGGTCATGTGTTATATGTGTTTGGGCTTGGAAGGTATAAGGCCTGAGATTTTTGCAAGAGATAAAGCCGCACTTGCGAAGGCTTACTCAGCGTGAACTCACGGTTGCGGATTTTGGGTGCTCCAGATGGAGTACAGTGGTTAACAAGCTTCTAGACGATATGGTCCGTGCCAGGAATTATCTGTAAAAAGCTCTACCTTTGGGATTGTTGTGCATCAATAGGGATAAGAGCTACCCCAAAGAATAACGAAGAGCATATGAATAAATGGGGTGGCTCAACAGTGTTGAGTTAGCATAGTAAAAGAAAGAATGGGCCGCCGGTGTTTGTAGCAAACCCATGAAGAGGATGACCAGCGAATGCAACACCAACTACTTGACTCAATTCTCATAAATGCTATTTAAAGGCTTGTTTCTCGGACTCTCCATAATGCGTGGCACATAAGGTTTGAACGATTATGTCAGGTCACCATTGAAACGTCAGAACATGCCATCAAGTTTGATAAGTTAGCCTGTCATACTCCTACTTCGGTTCATATAGCCAGAGAGCAAGTTCACAGACTCATTAAAGGACTCAAATATGATTGCAATTTTTTTTTATTTTACGACTCAGGGAAGGTTGATACTTCATTTCGGCGAGTGATAGAAATTGTCCTAGACTTTGGAGAGTCATATTTCACCAGAATACTCAGGCTACGTGCCCCATTGCAGTTATAACTCAACTCACATGACCAGCTAGGGAAAAAGGAGTCGGAATGTCGAAAGTGGAGGTTAGATTCCTAGGTGGAGATCCAGTCCGTTGATATATTTTCTATGGTATGGCTGAGGTTGTTACATTAAATGGTGTCATTACAAGAACAATCTCTAATTATTATAAAGGGATGATTTCCTGAACTTAATACGGTTATGCATATCTAATAAAAATCTTCTAATATGCTGCACTCTCGGGTGAACTTCGTAACTCAAAAATCTACTTATGTGAATACTTGTATTGAGAAAATCTATGGAGATATATATGTTTATCATTAGGTGTTGTAGTTTTGCTTAACGGAAAATATTTAAAAGAAGAAAATTGAAAGTTTCGATTGGCACGATATGCATACTACTTGTGATTCAGAATTAAGGGAGAGATCCTCGCATTTTAATATGATTTGAGATGCTTAAATCCAACTACGAGCCGTGGTGGAAGTTCTGTAAGGACGAGGTCCTTGTGATGGAAATTCTTGTGTTTAAATTCTCCCTTGTGAATTGAACTTTTACTATAGTACTGGTAGGGAGTCATGCCTGTTAGGATTATTCAACAATTTATGTATAATATAATGATGATAATCATAATAATAAATGAATAAATAATTATAAAATTAATACTAATAATAAGTAAATAAATAAATAAATAAATTAATTAATTAAATGTGCATAATTTTCCAAATCCGTGTTATAATTATTGAGCTTTGACGTACGAGGTTGGTGCACGCCCGTGTGGCGTTAAATGAGACACGTTAATTCGGGTATATAATTATGAGGTCTTCATGAATCGCATCTCGTTATGAGTATTGTGAAGGGTAGAAAGGGGATTATTGTTACGTGAAGTTATTGGGTGATTCTCTAATTGATTATGAACAACTATTAAGATCATATTGAGCCGAAAGGGTGTTCCATTCCAATGGTCAGGCGAGTGTGGGTAGAACTTTTAGAAGCTCAAGATGGATTTGACTATGGCGCCAATGTTCGTGACGCCCACAGGTTCAAGATTGTGCACGGTGTATTGTGGCCCATCTCGTATTGGATTAGGTACGATATTAATGCATGATGGCAAGGTGATGGAATATGTGTCTCGGCAGCTGAAGGTCCATGAGAAGAATTACCCTATTCATGACTTAGAGTTGGCAGCCATTGTTCAGGCATTGAAAATTTGGAGTCATTATCTTTATGGTGTGCTGTGTGAGGTTTTTACTAACCATCGCAACCTTCGGTACTTATTCAAGCAGAAAGATCTAAATTTGAGGCAGCAGAGATGGTTAGAGTTACTAAAAGATTATGATGTCACTATATTCTATCACCCAGGGAAGGCCAATGTGGTGGCCGATGCATTGAGTAGAAAGGCGGTGAGTATGGGCAGCCTTGCGTATATTCAAGTTGGTGAGAGACCGTTGGCTTCAGATATTCAGACTTTGGCTAATCAATTCGTGAGGTTGGATATTTCACTCGGCATGTTCTAGCTTGTACAGTCGCCCGGTCTTCTTTAATTGAGCGTATCAGAGAGCAGTAGGATGATGACCCGCATTTGATGGTCCTTAGGGACACAGTTCGGCACGGTGGTGCCAAGCAGGTTACAGTTAGAGATGACGGTGTTTTCAGGATGCAGGGTCGTATATGTGTGCCTAATGTTGACGGCCTTCGTGACTTGATCTTTGAGGAGGCTCACAGTTCTAAGTATCCTATTCACCCTGGTGCAGCCAAAAGGTATCAGGATTTGAAACAACATTATTGGTGGAAAAGGATGAAAAAAGAGGATATTGTCGCATATGCGGCTCGTTGCATGAATTGTCAGCAAGTGAAGTATGAATATCAAAGACTCGGTGGTTTACTTCAGCAGGTAGAGATTCCCGAGTGGAAGTGGGAGCGTATCAATATGGACTTCGTTGTTCGACTCCCACGGACAAAGGAAATTTGACACAGTTTGGGTTATTGTAGATAGGCTGACTAAATCAGCACATTGCATTCCTGGGGCAAGTACTTATACTTCAGAGCGGTTGGCTGAGTTACATATTCGGGAGATAGTTCGCCTTCATGGTATGCCCGTGTCTATCATTTCTGATCGAGGTACGCAGTTTACTTCGCACTTTTGTAGATCAGTTCAGCGTGAGTTGGGTACCTGAGTGGAGTTGAGTACATCATTTCACCCCAGACGGACGTGCAATCCGAGCGTACCATTCAGATATCGGAGGATATGCTCCGCACTTGTATTATTGACTTCGGAGGTTCGTGGGACCGATTCTTGCCTTTAGAGGAGTTTGCTTATAATAACAGCTATCAGTCGAGCATTCAGATTGCTCCTTATGAGGCTTTATATGGTAGACGGTACAGATCGCTAGTTGGATTGTTCGAGCCGGGAGAGTCTAGGTCACTGGGTGCAGACTTAGTTCAGGAGGCCTTGGATAAGGTCAAGTTTATTCAGGAGAGACTTTGTGCAGCTCAGTCTAGGCAAAAGAGTTATGCCGATCGTAAAGTTTGTTTTGTGGAATTCATGGTTGGAGAAAGAGTATTGCTTCGTGTGTCGCCCATGAAGGGTGTTATCAGATTTGGGAAAAAGGGGTAAGTTGAGCCCTAGGTATATCGAACCGTTTGAGATTCTTGATAGAGTGGGGGAGGTAGATTATAGACTCGCGTTGCCTCCAAAGTTATCCATAATTCATCCAGTATTCCACGTGTCTATGCTCCGAAAATATCATGGTGACCCGTCGCCTGTGCTAGACTTCAGCTCTGTCCAATTGGACAAAGACTTGACTTATGAGGAGGATCCGGTAACCATTTTAGACCGGCAGGTTCGTCAGTTGAGATCTAAGAGTTATCCTTCAGTTTGAGTGCAGTGGAGAGGCTAGCCCGTTGAGGCAGCTACTTGGGAGTCCGAGTCGGACATGTAGAGTAGATATCCATAATTGTTCGCAGATTCACGTAATTTTCTATGTCCGTTCGAGGACGAACGTTTGTTTTAAAGCTGGAGATTGTGATGACCCAAGGGGTCATTTTATGAATTTAGACTCTGTTCTTGGATTAATATCCCTAAAAGACTAATTTTAAATACCTCGATTTGCGTGCACAGTCTGAGAGTGAAACCGAAAAGCTTTTATGCGAAAATATGAGAAATAGTAATTTCTAAAATTTAAATTTGATTATAGTTGACTTTGGTCAATATTTTGAGTATACGGACCCGAATCTGTGTTCCGACGATCCCGGGAGGTTCGCATTAAAATATGGGACTCGGGCATATGCCCGGAAATGAATTCCGAGGTCCCAAGCCTTAGAAATCAATTTTGGAAAAAATTTATTTTGCTGAAATAATTATGAAATAAAGAAAAGAATTAATCATTGAAATTATTGGTATCGGGCCCGTATTCTATATCTAGAGTCTGGTACAGGTTTTTTATGATGTTTAAAGGTTAACTGTGAAATTTGGTGAAAAATGGAGTTCGTTTGATGTGATTCGGACATCCGATTGAAAAGTTATGAACTATAAGAGTTCTTGATGAAAATGATGAGTTTTGAGCTTTAATTCATAGTTTTATATGTTATTGTCATGATTTGATCGCACGAGCAAGTCCGTATGATATTTTTAGACTTGCGTGCATGTTTTGTTTAGAACCCCAAGGGCTCGGGTGAGTGTCGGATAGGCCACATGATGTTTTTACAGTTGAAAGATTGCTGGTTTTTCTGTTGTCAGTGCACAGCCCTTTTGTGCATTGCATTCGCACCCCTCTGAACGCGAACGCAGAGAATAAAAATGCTGGGGAGTCATTTTGTTCTATGCGAACGCACCCCCCAGATGCGAACACATAGAGTAGTTGGGACCTGGGGAGGGGGGGAGGCTGTGTCACGACCCCAAATCTTAAGCCGACAATGATGGCGCTTATCATGGAACTAGACTAGCCAACCATTACAGACTATCATAATATTTCATAATTTCCCAAAATTTAGCAGATTTTAAAACAACAAAATGAGATGAACAATTTATACAGTTCCCCAAAACCTGGAGTCAACTGTCATGAGCATCTAGGATTGTAAATACAATATACAACAGGACTTGCTACTACAAAAGCCTGAGGTAGAAAAGATAAAAACTATGCACTGAGGAAAGGAAAGGAGGTGACCTGGGGACGCTAAGCAGCTACCTCGATCCTCGAACAAACTCCAGGCGCGTCCGAAAGTCAACTATTGAGATGGTCCGGTACCTGGATCTACACACAGAGGTGCAGGGAGTAACGTGAGTACGCCAAACTCAGTAAGTAATCAAAGCAACTAAAAACTTGAGTTTAGTGACGAGCATTTATAAATCATGTAAATCTATATTATGAATAATAGTGGAAATGAATAGGTCAAGTAAGGAATCTACATTCCGAATATTTCATAAAACTCCAATTTCCGTTAAAAATCTCGCATAGAATAATTTGTCCAACATTATCATCAAAGGATCAATGTAAAGAAGAGTAAAAAACAGTAGTTTCACAAAATATAAGCCCCTCGGGCACAGTATCACTCACAATAAAGCCTCTCGAGCAAGCCTCTCAGTCACTCGTGACTCCTTTATCAGTATTTCATGCTCACACTAGACACTCGTACTCAGCAAGTACCAGGAACACATACAACTGCTGCGGCGGGTAGCCTGATCCAACATATATATATATATATATACACATATCTATACTGCTACGACGTGCAACCCGATCTACACAATAGTCGACTGCGCCCACTGGGGGTGTACAGACTCTGGAGGGGCTCCTACAGCCCAAGCGCTATATTTGTTGCGGAATGCATCCCGATCCAATATGTATATTTCTACGGCGTGCAACCCGATCCATATATAACATGTATTGTTATGGCGTGCAGCCCGACCCATATATAATCTATATTGCTGCAGCGTGCATCCCGATCCATATGTAATATATAACATATATATATTGCTGCGGCGTGCAACCCGATCCGTATCTATCCTCACATACTTGGCTCTCGGCCTGGACATTTATATTGCTGCGGCGTGCAACCCGATCCATAACTATCCTCTTATACTCGGCTCTCGGCCTGACTCAGTCATCCTCACAAGCCACTCGGGCAATTTATCTCAACTCACATGACTCAACCCAAAATACTTCTCAGAGTTTCAACGCAGTGTGATAATAGTGAAAATAAAAACAAGTGGTAAGCATGACTGAGTTCACAAATGTTCTATCAGTATAATGGTAGAATAGTGTAAAAATACCTCTAAGGGTCTAAACAGGTCAGCACAAGGCCCCAAACATGGGTCATAGCCCATAAACAAGTATAAATTTCTAAAATACAGGATATCGCAAGGTTTTAAATTGAATACGTGGCTTAATAGTCGCTACGAGATGGACCAGGTCACAATCCCTATCGGTGCACGCCCCCACGCTCGTCACCTAGCATGTGCGTCACCTCATTTACCAAAACAATATCAAATACCGGGGTTTCTTACCCTCAGGTTTAGAGTTACAATCGTTACTTACCTCAAAACAGCCCAATAGCTACTCCGTGATGCTGTTGCCCCTCGAATTGGCTCCCAAATCCTCCGAATCTAACCAAAACCAGATTAGCATCATCAATATACGCTAAAGGAACAAAACCCAATCGAAAGCTATCAATTTTAAGCACAATTTCCGAAATTGGCCAAACCTGAGCCCCAGGCCCACGTCTCGGAATTCGATAAAATATACATCACAAGAATCCTCATACTCCCACGATTCTATACATACTAAGAACACCCAAATCGGACCACAATTGCCCACTCAAATCCTCAAAAGAAATTTTCAATTCCATGCACCTAACCTCCCCAATTTTAGGTTTAAATCCAACAATTTTCCCGTTTAATTACTTAGAAAATCATATAGAATCGAGTTATGAAGTTGAAAATCTTACCTCCAAGTGATTCCCTTCGATTTCCTCTTCAAACCCTCTCAAAGAGCTCCAAACCCGCTCAACAATGGAGGAATTTAGACAAAAATGCGCAAAAATGACCTTTTAAAACATTCTGCCCCGCACTAAATATCAACTCACTGCGATCGCTGGACTACCCATGCGATCGCGAAGAACAAACTTACTGCCTCCAAATATTACCCATTGCGATCGCACCATTCCCCACGGGTCGTGATGATTCGACTCCCTGACCTATGCGATCACATTCCCATTAACACGCTTGCGAAGAACAATTGCAACAACCTCACACACCCCCTTTTTCTTCTACGCGATCGCATAAGGAACCACGCGACCACACTGCTCTGGCTGCCCAACCTATGCGATCACAAACCTCATTACGCGATCGCATAGAACAAATCTGCCTGCCTCAAACTTTACTCTACACGATCGCAGATGAATTCACGCGATCACAATGAACAAACCACTGTTGCTAAAACACCAAAAAACCAGCAATCTCCCAAAGACCAAAAGTGCCTGTTTGAGCATCCGAAACACGCCCGAGGACCCCGGGACCTCAACCAAACCTACCAACATATCCCATAGCATCATTCAAACTTAGTTGAGCCTTCGAAACACCAAAAACAACGCAAAAATACCAAAATCACATCAAATTCAAGCCTATGAACTTTGAAACTTCTAAATTTCGCCAAGGATGCTGAACCCAACCAAAACACATCCGATTGACCTGAAAAGTTTCACACATATCCAAAATGACATTACGAACCTGCTCCAACTGTCGGAATTCCATTCCGACCCCGAAAGACTATTTTCCCCTGCCGATGGGAAATCGCCAAAAAACTAACTTTCGCCAATTCAACCCTAATTCTACACCGGACATCAAAACTTCATTCCAAACACACTACTAAGTTCCAAATCACCTAATGAAGCTATTCGAGCCATAAAATCTACATTCCGAGGTCGTTTACCAATAAGTCAACTCCCAGTTGACTCTTTCAACTATTAAGCTAATTTAAGAGACTAGGTGTCTCAGTTCTCACCACGACCACTCCGAACCCGAACCTACCGACCCAATACAACATAAATAGGCTAAGAAACATATGATAAAGCAGAAACGGGGGAAACAGGGCTAATCTCACAGAACAAATGGCCGGGTCGTTACATCCTCCCCCTCTTAACCAAACGTTCATCCTCGAACGGGTCTAGAAACTTGCCTGGAGTCTCGAATAAGTGAGGATATCTGCTATGCATCTCCCGCTCGATCTCCCAGGTGGCATCCTCCACCGGCTTCCCTCTCCACTGAACCTTCACTGAAGCTATATCCTTAGACCTTAGCTTTTTGACCTGACGACTCAAAATAGCCACTGGCTCTACCTCATATGACATATCACCCTCAAGCTGAACCGTGCTGAAGTCGAAAACATGAGACGGATCACCAACATACTTTCGGAGCATCGAAACATGGAACACCGGATGAATAATCGATAAGATGGGAGGCATGACAAGCCTATAAGCCACCTCCCCAATCCTCTGCAGAACCTCAAAAGGCCCAATAAACTGGGGACTCAGCTTTCCCCTCTTCCCGAAACTCATAAAACCCTTCATGGGTGACACCTTCAGTAGAACCTTCTCCCCAACCATGAAAGACACATCTCGGACCTTCCGGTCCGCATAACTCTTTTGCCTAGACTGCACCGTGCGAAGCCGCCCCTGAATCAACTTCACCTTACCCAACGCATCCTGAACCAAGTCTGTGCCTAATAGCCTAGCCTCGCCCGACTCAAACAAACCAACTGGAGTTCTGCACCTCCTACCATATAAAGCCTCATACGGAGCCATATGGATACTTGACTAATAACTATTATTATAAGAAAACTTCGCGAGTGGCAGAAACAGATCCCATGAACCCCCAAAATCAATGACACAGGAACGCAACATATCCTCCAAAATTTGAATAGTACGCTACGACTGCCCGTCGGTCTGAGGATGAAATGTTGTGCTCAACTCAACCTGAGAACCTAAATCCCTCTGCACGACCCTCCAAAACTGAGATGTAAACTGAGTACCTCTGTCAGAAATGATAGAAACTGGAACTCCATGCAATCAAACAATCTCCCTGATATAAATCTCATCTAACCGCTCCGAAGAATAAGTAGTACCAACAGGAATGAAGTGCACGGACTTGGCCAGCCGATCCACAGTAACCCAGATAACATCAAACCTCCTCGAAGTCCATGGGAGCCCAACTACTAAGTCCATGGTGATTCTCTCCCACTTCCACTCCGAAATATCTAAGCTCTGAAGCAATCCACCTGGTCTCTGATGCTCATACTTGACCTGCTGACAGTTGAGACACCAAGCCACAAGCTCAACAATAGCTCTCTTCATCCGCCTCCACGAATAATGCTGTCTCAGATCCTGATACATCTTTGCGGCACTCGGATGGACGGAATATCGCGAACTATGGGCCTCAGATAGAATCAAATCTCGAAGTCCATCCACATTGGGCACGCAAATCCGTCCCTGCATCCTTATGACCCTATCATCATCAATAACCATACCCTGGCATCACCGCTACGGACCCTGTCCTAAAGAACGAGCAAGTGTGGATCATCATACTGGCATGCTCTAATCTGATCATAAAGAGAATACCCGGAGGCTATACAAGCCAATACCCGTGGGGGCTCTGATAAATCCAATCTCACCAACTGACCCCCTAAAGTCTGAACATCAAGTGCCAATGGCCGCTCTGCTACTGGAAGGTAGGCGAGACTCCCAAAACTTTCCGCTCTGTGACTCAGGGCATCAACCACTACATTGGCCTTCCCCGGATGGTATACAATAGTGAGGTCATAATCCTTGAGAAGCTCCAACCATCTCCTCTGAAGCAAATTTAGGTCCTTCTGATTAAGCAAATGCTGCAAACTACGGTGATCAGTGAAAATCTCATAATGCACTCCGTATAAATAATGACGCCAAATCTTCAAGACGCGGACAATAGCTGCAAGCTCAAGATCGTGCACTGGATAATTCTTCTCGTGAACCTTCAGCTGTCTGGACGTGTAGGCAATCACCCTACCGTCCTGCATTAGAACCGCTCGAAGGCCAACTCTCGAGGCAACATAGTATATTATATAAGAACCTGAACCCGTAGGCAAAACCAATACCATAGTTGTAGTCAAAGCTGACTTGAGATTCTGAAAGCTCTCCTCACACTCCTCAGTCCACCTGAACTGAGCACCCTTCTGGGTCAGTCTAGTCATAGATGCTGCAATAGATGAAAATCCCTCTACGAATCGATAATAGTACCCTGCCAAACCAAGGAAACTGCGAATCTCGGTAGCTGATGACGGTCTAGGCCAGCTCTGCACCGCCTCTACCTTCTTCGGATCAACCTGAATACCCTCACTGGACACCACGTGCCCCAAGAATGCTACTGAATAAAGCCAGAACTCACACTTCAAAAATTTTGCAAACAATCTGTTCTCCCTCAAAGTCTGAAGAACAACTCTCAAATGTTGCTCATGATCCTCCCAGGATTAAGAATACACCAAAATATCATCAATAAATACGATGACGAAATAATCTGGATAAGGCCGGAATACACTGTGCATCAAGTGCATAAAGGCTGCTGGGGCATTGGTCAGCCCGAATGACATAACTAGAAACTCATAATGACCATATCTAGTTCTGAAAGAAGTCTTCGGAATGTCTGGCCCCCGAATCTTCAATTGGTGATAGCCGGAACGCAAGTCATTCTTGGAAAATACCCTGGCACCCTGCAACTGATCAAACAAGTCATTTATACAAGGAAAGGAATACTGGTTCTTCACCGTAAACCTGTTTAACTGCTGATAATCAATACATATACGCATAGAACCATCCTTCTTCTTCACAAACAACACTGGTGCACCCCAGGTTGACACACTAGGCCGAATGAACCCCTTATATAGGAGTTCCTGAAGCTGCTCCTTTAATTCCTTTAGTTCCATTGGTGCCACACGAAACGGTGGAATAGAAATAGGCTGAGTGCCTTGCACCAGGTCAATACCAAAGTCAATGTCCCTGTCAGTTGGCATGCCTGGAAGGTTTGCAGGAAACACGTCCAGAAAGTCATGGACCATACGAACCGAATCAATAGTGGGAGTCTCACCACTGACATCCCTCAAAAAAGACAAATACGATAAACACCCCTTCTCAACCATACATTGAGCCTTTAGGTAGGAAATCACCCTGTTAGGCACATACTCAGCAGAACCTCCCCACTCAACCCTCGGACATCCTGACATAGCTAAGGTCATGGTATTAGCGTGACAATCAAGAATAACATGACATAGAGATAACCAGTCCATGTCCAATATCACATCAAAATCGACCATGCTGAGCAACAGTAGGTCCACTTGGGTCTCCAGACCCCCAATAGATACCACACACGACCCATACACACGACCCACAACAATAGTATCGCCCACCGGAGTCGACACATGAACAGATGTAACTAAAGACTCACGGGGCATATCCCGAAAATGGGCAAAATATGATGAAAATAGGAATATGTAGAACCAGGGTAAAATAAAGCCAAAGCATCTCGGCGACAGACTGAGACAATACCTGCGATCACTGCATCGGAGGCCATAGCATCTGGCCTCGCTGGAAACGCATACATACGGGCCTGACCTCCACTTTCTCGACCTCCCCCTATAGGGCGGGCTATAGCTGACTGACTACCACCCCTGGATGCCTGGGTGGGTGGTTAAATAACTAGAGATGAAGTCGAAGGATGGCTCGTCAGCTGAGATGGGCCTCCAAGAAGATGAGGACACTGCCTCCTCATATGCCCGAACTCTCCACACTCATAACAACTCCCCGGAGCTGGAGACAGGGACTAAAAAGAACCCCTTGCACCAGAATGGCCACTAAGAGAACCATGCATAGAGGAACCCTGTATCGATGGTGCTCGAGCTGCACTCTCGGCCGGAAGGGCACCGAATGAAGAACGACCTGGCTGAGAACTACAGGGACCATGCCCCGAAGATGCACTACTATGGGTTGGGCGGCCTGACCGAGGAGGCCTGAACGAACAACCTCTACCATGCTGAATCTGCCCCTTGGAAGGAGCACTGCTAGAACCACCCGATCCACGAGGCCTCTTGGCCTCCCTCTCTTCCCGCTCCTGGCGGTGAACCTACTCAATATCAACAACCTACTCGAAGGTAGCACCTGATACTCTCTCCTGAGTCATAAAAAGGCGGAGCTGGTAAGTAAGGCCATCCACGAACCTCCTAATCCTCTCCCTATCAGTAGGGACCAACTCGGTGGCATGACGAGCCAACTCTGAAAACCGCATCTCATACCACGTCATTGATAGCTCCCCCTGACGCAGCTGCTCAAAATGCTTGCGCTGCTCCTCCCTGTGAGACTGGGGTATATACTTCTCCAAGAAGATAGTGGAGAACTGCTACCAGGTGAGGGGTGCTGAACCAACAGACCTACGCCTCTCAAAAGACTCCCACCAAGTGAAAGCAGCACCAGAAAGTTGAAATGTAGCAAACGAGACCCCACTGGTCTCTAGAATCCCGACAGTACGAAGCATCCTCTAACATTTATCCAGAAAAACCCGGGCATCCTAGCCCTCAGCACCACTTAATGACCGAGGCTGTAGTCTACTAAATCTCTCCAGTCTACACTGCTCGTCCTCTGGCATAGCGAAACCATGAAGTCCCGATTGGGGCAACCGGCTGGGCTGGAACCGCCCCCGGTGTCTGGTGGCCCTGAGTAACCTGCTCAGATGTCCGGGCAACTAGAGTCTGAGTGAATCCCCCGACCAGAGAAGTAGCGGCAACTTCCTGTTGTCAAGTTAGGAATCTACATTCCGAATATTTCATAAAACTCCAGTTTTCATTAAGAATCACGCATAAAATCATTTCTGCAACATTATCATCAGAGGCTCAGTGTAAAGAAGAGTGAAAACCAGTAGTTTCATAAAATATAAGCCCCTCGGGCACAGTATCACTCACAATAAAGCCTCTCGGGCAAGCCTCTCAGTCACTCATGACTCCACTATAACTATTTCATGCTCACACTAGACACTGTATTCAACAAGTACCAGGAATACACACAACTACTGTGGCGGGCAGCCCGATCCAACACACATATATATACATATCTATACTGCTACGGCGTGCATCCCGATCCTTATAACATGCGCTGCGGTGTGCAACCCGATCCATATAATAGTCGACTGTGCCCACTGGGGGTGTACAGACTCTAGAGGGGCTCCTACAGCCCAAGCGCTATATTTGTTGTGGCGTGCAGCCCGATACAATATGTATATTGCTGCGGTGTGCAGCCCAATCAATATATAACATATATTGCTGCGGCGTGCAACTCGACCCATATATAATCTATATTGTTGCAGCATGCAGCCCGATACATATGTAATATATAACATATATATTGCTGCGGCGTGCAGCCCGATCCATAACTATCCTCACATACTCGGCTCTCGACCTGGACATATATATTGTTGCGCCAGGCAGCCCGATCCTTAAATATCCTCACATACTCGGCTCTCGTCCTGACTCAGTCATCCTCACAAGCCACTCGGGCAATTCATCTCAACTCGCGGGACTCAGCCCAAAATAGTTCTCAGAGTTTCAAAGCAGTGTGATAACAATGAAATAACAGCAAGTGGTAAACATGATTGAGTTCACATATGTTCTATCAGAATAGTGGTAGAATAGTGTAAAAATACCTCCGAGGGTCTAAAAAGGTTGGCACAAGGCCCCAAATATGGCTCACAGCCCATAAACAAGTATAAATTTCTAAAATACAGGATATCACAAGGTGTCAAATCGAATACGCGACTTAATAGTCGCTACGGGACGGACCAGGTAACAATCCTTATCATTGCACACCCCCACGCTCGTCACCTAGCACGTGCGTCACCTCATTTACCAAATCTGCCTGCCTCAAACCTTACTCTACGCGATCGCAATGAACAAACCACTGCTGCTAAAACACCAAAAAACCATTAACCTCCCAAAGACCAAAAGTGCCCGTTTGAGCATCCGAAACACACCCGAGGCCCCCGAGACTCAACCAAACCTACCAACATACCCCATAACATCATTCAAACTTATTCGAGCCTTCGAAACACCAAAAACAATTCAAAAATACCAAAATCACATCAAATTCAAGCCTATGAACTTTGAAACTTCTAAATTTCGCCAATGATGCCGAACCCAACCAAAACACATCCGATTGACCTGAAAATTTGCACACATATCCGAAATGACATTACGAACCTGCACCAACTATCGGAATTCCATTCCGACCCTGACAGCTTATTTTCCCCTGCCGACCGAAAATTGCCAAAAAACTAACTTTCGCCAATTAAAGCCTAATTCTACACCCGACATCAAAACTTCATTCCGAACACACTCCTAAGCCCCAAATCACCTAACGATGCTATTCGAGCCATAAAATCCAAATTCCGAGGTCGTTTACCAATAAGTCAACTCCCAGTTGACTTTTTCATTTATTAAGCTAATTTAAGAGACTAAGTGTCTCAGTTCTCACCACGACCACTCCGAACCCGAACCAACCGACCCAATACAAAATAAATAGGCTAAGAAACATATGATAAAGCAGAAACGGGGAAAACGGGGCTAATCTCACGGAACGACCAGCCGGGTCGTTACAGGCTGATTTACCTTACGCGAACGCACAGGGTAGGACGCGAATGCATAGGCCTGAGGTATTAAGCCTATGAGAACACGGCCAAAGGCACACGAACGCATAGAGTGTTTGCCCAGGCAGTATATAAATAATTTAAAAATGGGCACAACCTTTTCTTTTTCATATTTTCGAACCCCACCGCCTAGGAACGATTTTCTTCACCAGATATCATCCCAAAGTCATAGGTAATCAATTCTAAAATTCAGTATTTCAATTCCTTATTATTTTTCATCACTTTTAAATCAAAAACTAAGAATTTTCATGGTAAAAATTGAGGGTTTGGGTAGAATTAGGAAATTTTGTGAAAATTGAATTTTTACCTCGAATTGAGGTCGGATTTCGAAACTAATTGTATATATGGGTTCCTCGGTGAATGGGTGAACGTAATTTTGTCCGAACACCGAGATTAAACCAAGCGGGCCCGGGGTCGGGTTTTCACTTTTTTAGAAAACTTAGGAAAAAATATATTTTTCAATAAAGTTAGTTCCTTTAGCATTAACTGATGATATCAAGTTAATTATGATTAGATTAGAGCAAGTTAGAGCAGGATTCTAAGGAAAAAGCTATAATTGAGTAGTGAGTGGCCTACGAAATTGAGGTAAGTGTTTGGTCTAACTTTGACTTGAGGGAATAGGAATCCCCACTTGTTTGCTATGTGAAATGCACGTGTGTGGTGTATAGGTGAGGTGACGAGTATCTATGCATCACCAAATTGCCTGTTAAACATGATCTCTTTCCCGTTCCCAACTTAATCGATTCTTGTCTTAATTATTCTATGTTCATTATTGTTTCTATGACTACTTGGTCTTGTTATTTTGTTGTTAAATATTGTTGTGGTTATTTTGGAAAGAGTATTGGTTATTTTAGTTGGTTCCCTTGTGGTACAAAATGGTTGAGCGATTTGGCATTGTTTTTATGATATATATATATATATATATATATATAATATATATATATATATATATATATATATGTTCCTGTTGGTTTCATGGTTGAAAAGATATTGATGAAGTTATGAGAAAAGTACAGTTTCTTTTGAGACAAAAATATTGTGAAAGGCTTGGCCTAAATTGTGAAATTTATGAATAAATTGATATGAGATGTCCGGTAGGAGTGGGTTGCACGCTGCAACAAGGAGTGATAAGGGTGGACGGGTAGGATCGGGTTGCACGCCGCAACAGGAGTAATAAAGGTGATATATTTAGGGAGGAGCAACAAGGGTGGACAGGTGGGAGCGGGTTGCATGACACAACAAGGAGCAATAAGGAAGAACATTTATATTTTTACTGAATTTCAAAGAAAATAAATATTTGAAAGGCTTAAATGTTTATTTTACTATTCTTCATATTTTCGGCACTACTTTTATTTAAAGTTAAAGTTTTGAAACTTGGAAATTATTGAGAATTGGTTATAGATGAGGCTTGGAAAAGGCGGCTGAGTTATTTTATTGTTGTTGCAGTACTAAATTATTTATTTAGATTTCCTTCTTGCTTTATATATTATTGTTACAGCTTATATTGCTAAAGCCCGCCGTAGCCTCGTCAAAATTTCATCGAGGTTAGGCTCGGCACTTACTCAGTACATGGGGTCGGTTGTACTGATACTACACTCTGCACTCTTTTGTGCAGATCCAGGTACCGGCCAACAGTAGAGATATTTAGAGAGACTATTCATTTATTCGCAGACACGAGGTATATCTGCTGGCGTTCGCAGATCCCGAGAGTCTTCTCCTATTTTCATAAACGTTGTTTTAGTATATTCAGATCAGTTACATTATTTCTTTCAGCCAAGTATTTGCAATATTCTTTAGTAGTTCGTGAATTGTGACACCAGACTATGGGTAGTTTTTGAATTTCTCTATATAATTAGTTCGTGGCTCGGTGTAGTTAATTGTTTTTTTATATATTGTGAATTATTCATTTAAAGCCATTAGATTGAGTACTAATTTAAATTTTTTTTATCCTATTTAAATGGTTAATTAAAGGAAATAGTTAGGTGAACTGTAACATTGGCTTGCCTAGCAAGTGTGGTATTAGGCGCCATCACGATCCCTAAGGTTGGGAATTTGGGTCGTGACAAGTTGGTATCAGATCACTTGGTTGCTTAGGTCTCAATATTCACGAACAAACTTGGTAGAGTCTGAAGGATCTGTACAGAGACGTCTGTACTTATCTCTCAGAGGCTATGAAGTTAGGAATAATTTCACTTCTATTCTACTCTATCGTCCGAATTTATTCTACCATTGACGATTGAACTTTTTTATTATTGTCCTCTCAAAAATCTCGACAACATGCAAAGCGTCTACATCCAGACAAGATATGAAGACCCAATGACAGCTACACTTAGGGGAAGAGACAGAAGCAGAGCTCATTCTAAAGCTCGCACATCAGCACCTATTCTAAAGTCCTAAATGGATCTAGACGCGGAGGTTCTAGCTCAGTTGGTACATGTTGGACTAGTATAGATTCCAGAAGGATTTATAACTACTCCAGTTGTAACGACCTGACCGGTCATTTTGAGTTCTAGCGCATCGTTCAGCGGGTTGAAGTCGTGAGCAGCTCCGTTTCAGATATTATGACCCGTAGGCGTGGTTGGAATTGAATTCCAGGAAGTTTAGAATTGATTTGGAAAGAAAATTCTCATTTTAGAAGCCTTAAGTTGAAGAAATCAACTAAGATTGGAATTTTGAGTAAACGATCTCCGAATTAGGATTTGAAGGTTCCAGCAGGTTCTTATGATGATTTCGGACTTGGGTGTAGGTCCGGATCGGGTTTTGGATAATCCGGGAGTGTTTCGGCGAATATTATGGAAGTTAGCATTTAAGAAGGATTTCTGGAATTTGGGGATGAAGTGCATATCAGTGAGGTTGATGTTCGTTTGGGATTCCGAGTCTGGGAATAGCTCCGTATGGTGATTCTGGAATTGGGAGTGCGATCGGAAATGAATTTGGATGTCCGTAGGTCACTTTGGAGTCATTTGGCTAAAGAAATAAATTTCAAGGTTTTTTGGGAAATTCGGTCGGAAGTGAAAGTTTTGATATCAAGGTCGGAATGCGATTCCGGAAGTTGGATCAGGTCCGTAATGTTGAATATGACTTGTGCCCAAAATTTGAGGTCAATCGGACGTGATTTGATAGGTTTCGACATCGGATGTAGAAGTTTGAAATTCTAAGTTCTTAAAGAATTGGAATTGAGTGTGGTTCGTGATTTTGTCCGTTTGATGTGATTTGAGGGCCTGAGCAAGTCTGTGTCATGTTTTGGGACAAGTTGGTATAATTGGTCGGGGTCCCGGGGCCTCGGGTGAACTCCAGGTGGTTAACGGATCAAAGTTGAAGTTGGAAAAGGGGTTGAAGCTGCTGTCATCTGGTGTAACTGCACCTGCGAGGCTTTGACCTCAGGTGCGGCTTGGGTGCCGCAGGAGCCAGAGTGGGCAGGCTTGGCTGGGGACTGCAGGTGCGATGGATTTTCCGCACCTGCGAAGCCGCAGGTGCGGACAGTGGGGCGCATGTGCGATTTGGGCTGAAGTTGAGGAAAACCGCAGGTGCGGGAAATTTGGTCGCACCTGCGGGATCGCAGGTGCGGAGGAAGGACTGCAAGTGCGGAAATTGACCTGGGCAGAATGTTTTAAAACAAGAAATTTGGTTTATTGTCTTCATTTTTCTCATGGCTTAGGCGATTTTAGGGAGGCTTCAAGAGAGGGTTCCTTCATGCATTGTCAAGGTAAGTAAATTCCCCCTGTTTGTAAGTTAAATACAAGATTGTATGCACGGATTAGGCATGGAAATTGGTAGGAAATTGGGTTTTTTGGAGAAAAACCTAGAAAATGTAAATTTGGATTTTAGCCACGAATTGAGCATGAATAATTGAGTAAATTATATATTTGAGTTAGTAGGCTATGCGTAGAACCTATCATCGAGAAATTTCAGATTCCGGACATGTGGGCCCGAGGGCATTTTGGTCATTTCTCCGAGCGGGGTTGGGAAAGTATATAATCTTAATTTGTTGTGAGAATTAGGATTAATTTTCATTGCGTTGCCATATATGTGGTAGTTTCAGAGCGTTATGCGTCCGTTAGAGTCATCGAAAGGGCTTGGAAGCCGGCGTTGGAATTTCGGAGCGAGGTAAGTCTCCTTTCTAACTTTGTGAGGGGGACTCGTCCCCCTAGATGAATTAAATCAGTATATGCTATTATCTTCAGGGGCTACGTACGCACGAGGTGACGGGAGTCCGTGCGTAGCTACTATTATGCCATGTCCGTGTAGCCTAGGACCCACTAGCATGCTTTATATGTGTACTTGTAACCCTGCATGTAATATTAAACTGCTAATATGACCGAAAACCTAATTTAATGTCTAAAGGAAAGCTAGGGCTCATAATGTTAACCTTCTAAAAAGATAATTGTTTCCGCTGTGAATATATGTGTACCTGGACTGGGTTGTATCATGGAGTATCACTAAACTTGACAAATGAGTTTCAAAAACAAAGATTTTTAAAACCATATTTCATGTTTCTTTTAATGAATATTTTACCACTTTCCTGAGAAAAATGGTTTTCTTGATAAAATACGAATTTATTATGTGGATATGTGTAACTTTGGGTTGTCGCTCGAGTGATTCGCGAGCAAGAAGACCCTGTATTTGTGCGTGTATTCATATGAGCACCTGAGTTGCATGTATGATTCGCGAGCAGGCTAGCCGTATTATGTGAATCGCGTTGCATGATTGATTCGCGAGCGGGGCAGATAGATGCATCTATGGTTCGAGCAGGTTGACCCCTCGGCAGTGCACAATTTATTACTGGTGGTCCGCGTCGTTCGACCCTCGGCATTGCCTGCGCATGATATTTGCTGCGTAGGTGCTATGATATTTTCCTGATTACTGGCCTGAAATATTAAATTGTCAATTGAAATAACAGAGATTAAAGCTATTAAAAAGAGCTTTGGAAGAAGTTGTTCATTCCCATCGAATTATTATTTGATTAAATCACCTTGTTGATAAATTGTTAATATGACGAAGATATAAAGTGTTAAATGTGAACGAAATTGAAGGATGTTTAAATCCTTTTTTATAAACTGCCTATGATAAAACCATGCTTAGTGTCACTCTTAAATATTTTAAATGGACCTTTAGTAAGTGCCTAAATTGACCTCTCGTCACTACCTCTCTGAGGTTAGGCGGGAGACTTACTATGTACACGTTCTTTTTGTACTCATGCTACACTTGATGTGCATTTTATTGCACAGGTACTTTCATAGCAATGTGGAGGATTCAGAGACTTGGCGAGTTGCATCATCCAGAGGCGATCCGCAGCGAACAAAGTCTCCTTTGTACTGTATTTATTTCATTTAAATTTCCTTGTCCAGTTGTATTTCGGACATGCTTGTAATGATTGTTGAATTCTTAGAAATTGCTCATGTACTAGTGACACCGGGTTCTGGGATATGTATTGGGATATAATTGCTTAAGCGAAATATTTAAATCATTGTTTTTAATTAACAGACTTTTATTTGATTATCATGTAGTAAAGTGAACGGAAATGTTTTTCATAAATGTTAAAAAAATGGAAAGTTACTTCAACTAATTAAGGATTTGGCTTGCATGACAGTGGTGTCTGACGCCATCACGACCTATGGATTTTGGGTCGTGACAACATGGTATCAGAGCGCTAGGTTCCCGTAGGTCTCACGAGTCATGAGCAAGTCTAGTAGAGTCTTGCGGATCGGTACGGAGACGTCTGTACTTATCTTCGAGAGGCTACAGAGCTATTAGGAGTACTTCCCTTCTTGATTCTTCATCATGCGAGTTAATTCCTTGAGGCTTATGCCTTTGTCCATTCCTACTCAATCTTACACGTCGCAGAGCGCTTGCTATGGATCAGGAATTTAAGGAATGGAAATGGTGCTACGCAGGTAATTCGAGATGCTTCCATGTGTAAATGGTCGTGGTTGTTGTTATGGCCCTGTGAAAGGGTAATATGTTGTTTCAGCTCAATAGTTGTGTTTCTGGGAGCCTTAAGGTTGTGCTCGAGGAGTGATGATGTTTGCAATTGGTTGTTGCGCGGTATCGTTATGATGATAGAATGCTTGTCCGTATGTTGAGGGTGATGAATGGTTTGAAGGGAGGTCTTCTCAGAGTTTGATTTCGATATTTTAGTGCTTTTGTGTCGGCAGAGGAAGGGCATTTGGGTTATGAATGGTCCGGTTGGGGTTGATAAGGTAGTAAGACTTTTTGTCTTCAAGTGAGGTGGGATATGCACCTGTGACGTTCAGTCGTTGTCATTGATCGAATGGAATGTGTTAAGTTTGTTGGTGCTATGGTTTCTTCGGTTGCATGGGGTCAGAGTATTGAGAAGAAGTATTGAAGAATGCGGTTGGAAAAGAATGATCCTGGAGTGAGGCTAAGCGATGGTTCCATTTCTAGGAGGCCGGGTGTAAGAAGCGGAAGTCGAGCAGTCGCAAAGTGGGGGAGCGGCATCACAACTTGGAATTTGGAGATATTGTCGCACATTTAATGGGTGTCCATAAGGAGCGGACAGACTAGTAAGTTGGTAAATGAAGCAGGGCGTAGGATGGGGTATTGAGGTCGCAGAGAGCGTGTATTTCAGCGTCGTTGGGAGGTGTGCGTGGGTGATTTCCACAGGTGGGTTGTCTTCTGGGGATAGGTTAGCAATGGCGGGGTTGGCAGGTTCTTTGAGGGGTTCTAGTGGCTAGTCGGTAGGAGATAGAATGTGTGAATAATGCTAGAAAATTCGAGTATTTAGGGAATGCTAGCAAGAGAATTTAGAAGAATTGGATGGATTGGTTGAGCAATATCGTTTTATCAAAGGAGGAAGGATCTCAACAGGGTCTAGAGTGGTGCAAGGAGTAGCTTCGGGCTAAGTGGGGGAGTCCCACCATCTGCAGTTGGGATGTAGGGTTGTCTTCGCATAGGGTCGCGAATTTTCGGCGTGTTGGCAAGTTATTCCAGCTAAGGAAAAAGGAGTAAAATGGTAATCGTGCGTGGGATTTGATGAATATTTGCAAAGGTTGGCCCTGTCGGATCAGGATTAGGCTTTGGAAGATTCAGAATTTATGCTTAAGGCATGGGCGAGTTGTAAGGATAGTGACTCAGTCACGTGTTTTATTGAAAAAGGTGTTCCTGTGCTAGGCGAGCCTTGGAATTGATTGTATGCGGGGCCATTCGGAGAGGGTGACTCTTAATAGCGGTCCTAGTGAGTTCAAAAGTTAAGAATGCGGCAATTATGGATTTCAGGCAGCAGTACGATCGAGAATCGAGCTTTTGTAGAGTAATCTCTGAGAAAATGAGGGTGGTTGGAATGTTCTATGATATGTTTCAGCATGTAATATAATATTGGAAGAGTGAGAGAAATAGACTCCGGATTGAAGAAAAGATTATTAGAAGGGTATGAGACGGGTTGCGGGATTTGGGCAGCATGGTATCGTGAATCAAGGTCACTCGGGATGAGTGAGGGTTGAGTTTGCTATGGGTTGAAGGAAGTTGTTATTATTCCTGAGGCAATTGAAGATGAATAAAAGAAGATAGATTTACTAGCCGTGGTTGAAATGGCACATTTGCGGCAACGATCAGTTCCTTTGATGTGATTTAGTTATGCATGTGGTTTGTGCCAGTATATGCGAGGCTTGTTGGTCGTCGTAACGGATTGTGGGAGCATTTGAGTGCTATGGCCTGCCAGGTGTAGGCGGACCCTGGAAGGGTTATGGTGGTATAGGCTACTACTTAAGGATTTGCATAATTGGGTGATAATGGGAATTCACGCGTGTGTTGAGATTGTACTCTTGAATTGAGTTAAGTAAAAGGTTTCTATATGATGAAGTGTTCGCCCTATTGGTGGTTCAGAAGTTATTGTGGAATTCTTGCGCTACCTCATGTTGGCATGTTAAGTGCGGAAAGTAGTATGTAACTGGGAGTAAGAATCGAGATTGCAGTTCGGTGTAAATAAGGAAGTCATGAGCTCGGAATAGCAAGGAAGAGTGATTTGAAAGTTCAGTATAAGCTGGTGTTATTTCAGTGTCACCTAAGATTGAGATTCTGTGGAAAAGGCTTTGTACCCTGGTCATGTGTTCTTGATGTGTTTTGAGGCCTTAGTGTGGTCGGTGTTATGGATGGGCAGACTTGTTGCCTTGTGTGGAAGGTCGTGGGAGCATGACCGCGAAAAGATTGTATAAAGTGTGACATCTAGTCACTTGATGGATTTCACATTTTTACTGAGCATGAAGAAGTGCAATATTGCTTAATTGAGAATTTACGCCTGGAGGGCGTTCGGTTCAGTTGATTATGGATTATGGGGTGTTAGTCCCGGTGATGATGGTTGTTCTCGTGTATTATGAGAAAAAGTGGGTAAATGTGGACCCAGATAAAATCTAATAGCTAAGTTTGGTGCGAGCGAGGTGGCTCGATGTTTGTGGATGGATTTAAATATGATTATGGGCTCCGTGTGAGCCAGGCATGTTCCTTTCAGTAGAGCGCTTTTCATGGAAATGTATTAGAACAACGAGTATTGTTCCGTCTTCGTCAAACTTATGTGTTATTGTAATTGTGCCATACGAGTTGTGAAACGACTTGATAATTTTGCATGTGTTGAGGTCCCGCGTAGCAGGGATGTTATGTGAGCAGGACAACTCTTGAGATCCAGAGTATATATATATATATATATGTCGCACCTCAGTTGAGCTTGAGTTTTGTAGCCTATGGCTTTATCAGTCTCCCCAGGATGGTATTATGCACTTAGCGTGCTTGTGATAGATATTCAATAATTCGTAATAGTGAGCAAATCAGCTTCGTATATATATCTTCTTATGTAAATTTTATGTGTGGATCGGATGGCACGTCGCCACGGGTATGTTATTTGGATCGAGTTGAGCGCCGCAACAGTGTGATGATGAGAAGGGTTAATATGTATTTATTTTCTTGTGATTTATTTCCTATTTTCTAGTAAGGATTCATATTAGATGCGTGAGCTAAGTATTTCCGTCCTGAGTCGCTTCTTATTATCATGTTCGAGTTATGGCCTATTGGGCGATGCGGTATCATGTGAGGCTGTTAGCCATGTTTGGGGTGATTTACCGTCTGAGCAGTTCATACTGGGTGAGACGAGATTATTGGACCAGGGATCAGTACGATAAGGTTATGTGAAGTGTATGTTAAAGAATAAATACCATCATTCAGGTTCATAATGAAAGTGACGATTCTAGTCAAGATGAGGTATTCAAGGATTTGTTAACTCTGCAGTTGAGTGTGAATTTTGGCACGTTTCCTCCGTTGTGGTGGTATCTTCAGCATTATAGCAGGATGTCTGTATAATTGTTATGAGGTGCATCAGATTCGCGGACCTTGGCTAATAAGGTTCAGGGAGCGTCATTGTGGTCTGACGATGAGTTATGCGGTGCATGATGCCGATTCAGCAAGGGTATGCAGTTGTGATCTGGTATATCGTATGCTAGTTGATGCAGTGCTTATATATATTGAAACTAGGCCTGGCTAGAGAAATTTCAGGTGTTTGAATGAATTTCGAGCTTATTATATTGATAAAGAAGAAATCTCCAGATTTAATCAAGCTATTGTGCTCGACTAGGTTGTGGTGGCACGGGCAGGTGCTCGAGATGCTAAACAGTGATTTCAGGTAACTCCAGAGCAGTTCTTAGCACGTTCGAGGATGAACATCGGTTTAAGTGGGGGAGAATATAACGACCCGACCGGTCGTTTTGAGTTTTAGCGCATCTGAGTAGCTCCATTTCAGGTATTATGGCCCTTGGGCGTTGTCGGAATTAAATTCCAAGAATTTTAGAATTGATTTGGAAAGAAAATTCTCGTTTCAGAAGCCTAAGTTGAAGAAATCAACTAAGATTGGAATTTTGAGTAAACGATCTCCGAATCAGGATTTGAAGGTTCCAGCAGGTTCGTATGATGATTTCGGACTTGGGTGTAGGTCCGGATCGGGTTTTGGATAATCTGGGAGCGTTTCGGCGAATATTATGGAAGTTAGCATTTTAGAAAGATTTCATGAATTTGGGGATGAAGCGCATATAAGTGGGGTTGATGTCCGTTTGGGATTCCGAGTTTGGGAATAGCTTCGTATGGTGATTCTGGAATTGGGAGCGCGATCGGAAGTGAATTTGGATGTCCGTAGGTCATTTTGGAGTCATTTAGCTAAAGATAGAAATTTGAAGGTTGTTTGGGAAATTCGGCCGGAAGTGGAAGTTTCGATATCGAGGTCGGAATGCGATTCCGGAATTTGGAGCAGGTCCGTAATGTTGAATATGACTTGTGCGCAAAATTTGAGGTCAATCAGACGTTATTTGATAGGTTTCGGCATCGAATGTAGAAGCTTGAAATTCTAAGTTCTTAAAGAATTGATTTGAGTGCGATTCGTGATTTCGGCGTTGTTTAATGTGATTTGAGGGCTCGAGCAAGTCCGTGTCATGTTTTGGGACATGTTGGTATAATTGGACGGGGTCCCGGGGGCCTCGGGTGGGTTCCGGGTGGTTAACAGATCAAAGTTTAAGTTGGAAAAGGGGCTGAAGCTGCTGTCATCTGGTGTAACCGCACCTGTGAGGCTTTGACTGCAGGTGCGGCTTGGGCGCCGCAGGTGCGAGAGTGGGCAGGCTTGGCTGGGGATCGCACGTGCGATGGATTTTCCGCAAATGCAAAGCCGCATGTGCGGATAGTGGGGAACATGTGCGATTTGGGCTGAAGTTGAGGAAAACAACAGGTGTGGGAGATTTGGTCGCACCTGCGGAATCACAGGTGCGGAGGAAGGACCGCAGGTGCGGAAATCGACTTGGGCAGAATGTTTTAAAACAACAAATTTTTTTCATTGTCTTCATTTTTCTCATGGCTTAGGCGATTTTGGGGAGGCTTCAAGAGAGGATTCCTTCATGCATTGTCAAGGTAAGTAAATTCCTCCCGTTTGTAAGTTAAATACAAGATTGTATGCATGGATTAGGCATGGAAATTTGTAGGAAATTGGGGTTTTTGAAGAAAAACCTAGAAAATGTAAATTTGGATTTTAGCCACGAATTCAGCATGAATAATTGAGTAAGTTATATATTTGAGTTAGTAAGGCTATGGGTAGAATGTATCTTCGAGAAATTTTGGATTCCGGGCACGTTGGCCTGAGGGCATTTTGGTCATTTTTTCGAGCGGGGTTGCGAAAGTATATAATCTTAATTTGTTGTGAGAATTAGGATGAATTTTCATTGGTTTGTCATTTATGTGGTAGTTCTGGAGCGTTATGCGTCCGTTAGAGTCATCGGAAGGGCTTGGAAGCCGGAGTTGGAATTTCGGAGCGAGGTAAGTCTCCTTTCTAACTTTTTGTGGGGGAATCGTCCCCCTAGGTGAATTAAATCAGTATATGCTATTATCTTCGGGGGCTACGTACGCACGAGGTGACGGGAGTCCGTGCGTAGCTACTATTATGCCATGTCCGGGTAGCCTAGGACCCACTAACATGCTTTATGTGTGTACCTGTAACCCTGCGTGTAATATTAAACTGCTAATATGACCGAAAACCTAATTTAATGTCTAAAGGAAAGCGAGGGCTCATAATGTTAACCTTCTAAAAAGATAATTGTTTCCGCCGTTAATATATGTGTACCTGGACTGGGTTGTATCATGGAGTATCACTAAACTTGACAAATGAGTTTCAAAAACAAAGATTTTTAAAACCATATTTCATGTTTCTTTTAATAAAGATTTTACCACTTTCCTGAGAAAAACAGTTTTCTTGATAAAATATGAATTTATTATGTGGATATGTGTAACTTTGGGTGCCTGAGTCGCTTGAGTGATTCGCGAGCAGGAAGACCCTGTATTTGTGTGTGTATTCATATGAGCACCTGAGTCGCATGTATGATGCGCGAGCAGGCTAGCCGTATTATGTTAACCGCGTCGCATGATCGATTCGCGAGCGGGGCAGATAGATGCATCTATGGTTTGAGCCGCTCGACCCCTCGCCAGTGCACAGTTTATTATTGTTGGTCCGCTCCGTTCGACCACCTTCGACATTGCCTGCGCATGATATTTGATGCGTAGTCGCTATGATATTTTCCTGATTACTGACCTGAAATATTAAACTGTCAATTGAAATAACAGAGATTAAATCTATTAAAAAGAACTTTGGAAGAAGTTGTTCATTCCCGTCGAATTATTATTTGATTAAATCACCTTGTTGATAAATTGTTAATATGATGAAGATATAAAGTGTTAAATGTTAACGAAATTGAAGGATGTTTAAATCCTGTTTTATAAACTGCCTATGATAAAACCATGGTTAGTGTCAATCCTAAATATTTTAAATGGACCTTTAGTAAGTGTCTAAATTGACCTCTCGTCACTACCTCTCTGAGGTTAGGCTGGCGACTTACTGAGTACACGTTGTTTTTGTACTCATGCTACACTTGCTGTGCATTTTATTGCACAGGTACTTTCATAGCATTGTGGAGGATTCAGAGACTTGGCGAGCTGCATCATCCAGAGGCAATCCGCAGCGGACAGAGTCTCCTTTGTACTGTATTTATTTAATTTAAATTTCCTTGTCTAGTTGTATTTCGGACAGGCTTGTAATGATTGTTGATTCTTAGAAATTGCTCATGTACTAGTGACACCGGGTTCTGGGATATGTATTGGGATATAATTGCTTAAGAGAAATCTTTAAATCACTATTTTTAATTAACAAACTTTTTTTTGATTATCATGTGGTAAAGTGAACGGAATTGTTTTTTCATAAATGTTAAAAAACCGGAAAGTTATTTCAACTAATTAAGGATTTGGCTTGCCTGACAGTGGTGTCCGGTGTCATCACGACCTATGGATTTTTGGTCGTGACATCAGTATTGCAAAACAAGGGAATAGTTGAAAGCAACGGGGTTGATTTATATGAGTTGTGAAGTTTGACATTGTGAATTATCAGACATTGTGACCTATGGCTTCGTGCCAAGTAGGGAAGTCCATTGTCAAGGAGTAGATTGCGG